>CM040754.1:2713455-2735955 GCA_022829145.1 Albula goreensis
CATATGACCTGTGAGTTTGCGAGTGAGGTTAGTCACACAGTAAAGGGGACCCCAGGGAAGCGGGGGTGGGGGTTTATGGGTAGCTCTGCAGTATCTGAAAAGGGGAGATAACCGGCACCCTCATCCCTTCCTCTTATCTGAATGATGTAATACACTGCAGAGGAAAGAGAGAGACGGGGAAGGGGAGGGGGGCAGTTGGGGAATAAAGGCATTGTGGGAATGCGGTTTATCATCATACACGCGGTGACCGAATCAACTGTACCCATTTACCGTGCGTGTGTGCCAGACTGAACTTCAGCACTACTGCAGGGAGGAAGATTCCAATAGCGGGACTGTGTCACTGTGCCATTGCCCACCAACTATTAACACAAACTATAACCCTGATCCTAACCCTGACACTAACCATAACCCTGATCCTAACCCTGACACTAACTATAACCACGAACCATAACCCTGATCCTAACCCTGACACTAACCATAACCCTGATCCTAACCCTGACACTAACCATAACCACGAACCATAACCCTGATCCTAACCCTGACACTAACCATAACCACAAACCATAACCCTGATCCTAACCCTGACCACTAACCATAACCACGAACCATAACCCTGATCCTAACCCTGACACTAACCATTACCACAAACCATAACCCTGATCCTAACCCTGACACTAACCATAACCCTGATCCTAACCCTGACACTAACCATAACCACGAACCATAACCCTGATCCTAACCCTGACACTAACCATAACCACAAACCATAACCCTGATCCTAACCCTGACCACTAACCATAACCACGAACCATAACCCTGACACTAACTATAACCACGAACCATAACCACCAACCATAACCCTGACACTAACCATAACCACCAACCATAACCCTGACACTAACCATAACCATGAACCATAACTCTGATCCTAACCCTGACCACTAACCATTACCACGAACCATAACTCTGATCCTAACCCTGACCACTAACCATAACCCTGACACTAACCATAACCACGAACCATAACCCTGATCCTAACCCTGACACTAACCATAACCACGAACCATAACTCTGATCCTAACCCTGACCACTAACCATAACCCTGATCCTAACCCTGACACTAACCATAACCACGAACCATAACTCTGATCCTAACCCTGACCACTAACCATAACCCTGATCCTAACCCTGACACTAACTATAACCACGAACCATAACCCTGTCACTAACTATAACCACGATCCATAACCACGAACCATAACCCTGATCCTAACCCTGACACTAACTATAACCACGAACCATAACCACGAACCATAACCTGACACTAACCATAACCACGAACCATAACCCTGATCCTAACCCTGACACTAACCATAACCCTGATCCTAACCCTGACACTAACTATAACCACGAAACCATAACCACGAACCATAACCCTGACACTAACCATAACCACGAACCATAACCCTGACACTAACCATAACCATGAACCATAACTCTGATCCTAACCCTGACCACTAACCATTACCACGAACCATAACTCTGATCCTAACCCTGACCACTAACCATAACCCTGACACTAACCATAACCACGAACCATAACCCTGATCCTAACCCTGACACTAACCATAACCCTGATCCTAACCCTGACACTAACCATAACCACGAACCATAACACTGACACTAACCATAACCACGAACCATAACTCTGATCCTAACCCTGACCACTAACCATAACCCTGACACTAATTCTATTCTATTACTGTCACTAATCATGATGGTAATCCTTACACCATAACTCTAGTGCTAATCCTAACACCAACCCCAATCCCAACCATAAACTAAACCCTCAACCCAACCCTACCCTAAACTAGTCCTCTGCGTGTATGTGTGTGTGTGTGTGTGTATGTGCATGTGTGTGTATGTGTGTACGTGTTTGTGTGTCTGAGTGAGTGTATGTTTGTTTGTGTTTGCGTGTGTGTATGTGTGTCTGCGTGTGTCTGCGTGTGTGTGCATGTGTGAATGCATGTGTGTGTGTGTGAGTATGTGTGTGTGTTTGTGTGTTTGTCTGTGTCTGTGTGTGTGTGTGCATGTGCGTGTGTATGTATGTGTGTGTGTGTGTGTGTGTGTGTGTGTGTGTTTGTGTGTGTGTGTTTGTGTCTGTGTGTGTGTTTGTGTCTGTGTTTTTGTGTTTGTGTGTGTATGTGTGTGTGTGCATGTGTATGAGTATGTGTGTGTGTTTGTGTGTGTGCATGTATGTGAGTATGTGTGTGTGTGTTTGTGTGTGTGTGTGTGTGTGTGCCTGTGTGTGTCTGTGTTTGTGTCTGTGTTTGTGTGTTTGTGTGTGTATGTGTGTTTGTGCATGTGTATGAGTATGTGTGTGTGTTTGTGTGTGTGTTCATGTATGTGAGTATGTGTGTGTGTTTGTGTGTGTGTGTCTGTGTGTGTGTTTGTGTCTGTGTGCGTGTGTGTTTGTGTCTGTGTGTGTGTGTGTGTGTGTGTGCATGTATGTGAGTATGTGTGTGTGTGTGTTTGTGTGTATGTGTGTGTGTGTGTGTGTGTGTGCATGTGTATGAGTATGTGTGTGTGTTTGTGTGTGTGTGTGCATGTATGTGAGTATGTGTGTGTGTTTGTGTGTGTTTGTGTCTGTGTGTGTGTGTGTGTGTCTGTGTGTGTGTGTGTGTTTGTGTCTGTGTGTGTGTGTGTGTGTGTGTTTATAATGGCCGCTACGCTGTGATAGTTTCTCCTCCTAACTGACAGCATTAGACCTCCTCAGGCTGCTCGGCTGCCTCTGCTCCCATTGATCTGATGCAGTGTGCAGTGTTAAACCTGTCTGCCTCACATCACACTCTTAATTGATTTTCCTGGCCTCCTGATGAACCTTCACAAAGGGATTGCATAAACACACTTCTTAAATTTCATCAAACCTCTTTAAAGAAAGTCGTAAATTGACAACCGCATTTGACCTTAAGCAGTGTGGGGACACAGATGGACATGTCCCACAAACAGCTATTAGAGGAAACAATGGCCAATCATCTGTCTGCAAGGCCCACAGAACCAATCAGGCAAAGGCCTTGGGCCTGCTTGCACAGAGATAGCCAATCACGGGGAAAGAGACTGCTTGTGCACAGCAGTACAAAAGTAGCACAGTCTTTAGTACAAAGCTACAGTCATAGAGTATAGTGATATATTATCCATTTCCTCTTCAGTACACCTTTGCAGGAGTGAATTCATCTGTTGTGCTTTATAAATCATGTCTTGGACGGACTAATACTGTAGTCGATAGTAAAACAGAAACAGTGTCCTCTATCGTGCATTGGTACAGTAGTACAGTAGAATATAGAAACACAGGACAGTTCCACTGTAGCACAGTAGTATAGTAGTCTTTAGTAACACAGTAACAGTGTCTTCTGCCGAGTATTAGTATGACAGTTCAATAGTTTACAGTAACATAGTATCCGTGATCTCGCTAGCACACTTGTACATTGGAACACGAATACAGTGGTCTCCCATTGGCACAGTAGAGGTGTCCTCTGTAGTACGGTGTTTGAGTATACAGGAACATACTGTACCTTCTGCAGCAGCTGTGATCCTGAGTACTTTGCTGAAATTGATTTGATTTCCCCTCCAAAAGCAGAGGCCCACAGCTTGACCCTGGAAGGAAAAGAACAGAGATTAGAGCCACAGACTTGAACAGTGTGGAGCAGTGTTCAGAGCAGCAGTGTGGAGCAGTGGTCAGAGCAACAGTGTGGAGCAGTGTTCAGAGCAACAGTGTGGAGCAGCGGTCAGTTTGGAGCAGCGGTCAGAGCAACAGTGTGGAGCAGTGGTCAAAGTAACAGTGTGGAGCAGTGTTCAGAGCAACAGTGTGGAGCAGTGGTCAAAGCAACAGTGTGGAGCAGTGTTCAGAGCAGCAGTGTGGAGCAGTGTTCAGAGCAGCTGTGTGGAGCAGTGGTCAGAGCAGCTGTGTGGAGCAGTGGTCAGAGCAGCGGTCAGAGCAGCAGTGTGGAGCAGTGTTCAGAGCAGCAGTGTGGAGCAGCGGTCAGAGCAGCTGTGTGGAGCAGTGGTCAGAGCAGCTGTGTGGAGCAGTGTTCAGAGCAGCAGTGAGGAGCAGCGGTCAGAATTGTAGTGTACATGGTCAGGAATTGTAAAGTTTTGTATTCATGGGGTGCATTACTTGGTTACTCAGACAACTTCAAAAGTCATTCACTAGAGCAAAAAATCTACAAGCATAGTTTGTCACTTTTTGTGATCGACCAAAAAAAAGTTTTACCGAAGGTCCAAGACCTCAAGATAGCAGAGGATACTCACACGGACAGAGGTATGTCTTGCTGGGACCCGACACCCCCCTGAACGATCGCCGTGCTAAGTGTTATCCAGATCAGAAACAATCCCACACCACACGCGTGCGGAAAAATGGTTGTGATATTCCATCGCATTGTTTTATCTGCACCTGAGGCGAAACACTTCTTGGTATGATGATATGAGCAGATAAGCTTATTCCTGTACCGATTTTCTTTAAAAAACCAAACTTAGTCGAGGTTTATTCCTCTTCCCGTGTCATATTCTGCGCCTCCGTGATGGAACCTCATTTGCTGCACAGCCTTCAGAGCAGCTCCCGCGCGCCGGGAAACGAGATGCACCTCCCGCGGTGAGAGAAGTCTTTAGCAGGGGCTCTAAGACAAGAGACTGAGGGAGTGTGAGGAAGGGGTTGTTTGTGTGCGCGTGTGTGTGTGTGTGTGTGTGTGTGTGAGTGAGAGAGAGAGAGAGAGTATGCGAGAGAGAGAGAGAGAGAGAGAGAGAGAGAGAGAGGAGGGAAAGAGGAGGGGTGGGTTTGCGACAGTTTTGTTCTTTTTGTCCTTCTTGTATCCTTACAAAAAAAAAGACAATTATCGGCTCTCATGACAGTTAAAAAGTGTCGTTATGATCGCATCATAATTACATTTAAAGACCGGGATGACAGAAAGAAGCAAAGACTGGACGGTTTCCCGCCTCTGGAACGTGCGCAGTGCACCGCGTTTGGCCGGAGGAAGGTGAGGTGGACAGATGTTAATGTACCGTGACGGCAGCGCGCTCACCAAAGGCAAGGTCCCCTGCCCGGCTGGCTGTGTCACGGATACAGCTGGAGATTACGGAGAGAAATCTCGCTCTTATCACATGGGGAAACACGGTGGTGATGCTGTACTGGCGGGCTGGAAGTCATCTGGACTGGCCAAAGGCCATTCCTCCCGGATGTATGTATATAAATGTATGTATTACCTGTTTCACGACAAGTTGTGCAAATATGGATAAATCAAACTGATGTTCATCCCTTGAGGCAATGTTTGGTGCTGCGCCTTTTTTTCAACACCTCCCCCAGCTACTATGATGTAAACCCATCTTAATGAAAGGAAGGAGAACAGTACTGAATGAAGTAGGCTAACTAAACCTTTGGATAAAAAAAATGTGTAGATAAAACATTTCATTGTGTTTAGCCTAATTCTCGAGGCAGATTACACTTACTCACACGCAGTTTTTGTTGCCGCGAGCCCAGGGCACTGGCCTCTTTTTAAAGCACACTTCCCTCGCTTCCATACACGGCATACAGTCAAAACCGCATAAAACAAAACCTCCATAATCTCAACACAATGTCAGTACTGATGTTAAGTAGGCTACACGGACCTGCTCTTTAATTTGGTTATAAATCTACAGTATAAACATAAAAATGTACGTTTACAGTGGGCACTCAAAGTTTTTAAGAACAGAATCATGCTACTGTATTTTCCTGCAAATACCTTGACAGTTGACAGACGGTAGCATATTTTTTTTATTTGAGCGTGAATATTGTGTGCAAATAGACTGACACGTTTTCTAAATGGCAGCTTCCCCTTTTGTCTAGTTAGGGTGCAGTCGTGCATTGAAATGATTTTAGCCACGTAGTTTCTAATTTTCCGAATTGTTTCACGGGTGTAACGCTGACATACAATTTAGGCGGCCTGTTTAACCTCTTCTTCCTAAAAAGCGGAACATATAGTGTTGACGGTTTGCAGGTTATTGCAGTATATATAATGTATACAATTTAAGAATCATGTGGAATGTGATCACTCTCCCAGAAAAGGCACACGTTAAGAGTGCTATCTGGACCAAATCGGGGCGTGGGCTTACGCATGCCGAGTTTACAGCCCCCAATGTGCCTTCCTGGCGCTCTCGTAGTAGCAGGAAGTCTACCAAGCATGTAAAATCCATCACATTATCCATTACCCGCTTTTATGAAGATGAATGTCCAGGCATATTTTTACTAAGATGATATCACGGTGCCGTAGATTCAATGAATACAGAAATGTCGGTGGATTCCTACATTTTTCGGAAGATGTCAAAAGACTAAAGAGTGTATTTTTTGGTCACGTAAAATATATTACAATTATAATTGTAATTATTATTTCTGGGTTGTTGTTGTTGTTGTTCACGCTGTTGTATGTAGCTCTAGTTGTTCTTTGTTAAATACAGTTACATAAATTATAATAACCATAATAACAATAAAAAATAATAATGGTTGTTTTATTTTTATCCTTTATTCTTTCAAACAATTGACGTGCTGAAGAAGACATGTTTCGTTCTGAGCAATATTTGCTGCAATTGTTGATCAAGAACACAAAAGCAATAAAGCTTAATAATAGTAGGATAATAATAATAATAATAATAATAATAATAATAATAATAATAAGTCCAGATAATAATAATAATAATAAGAAGAAGAAAAATCATCATCATTATATTATTAATAGTAGTCATTTTGGTAACAGAGGTACATTTAAAGACAAAATGTTAACCAATCACATTCAAAATATTAAAAATTATCTTTAAAAGTAAAAGACTTAACTATAGTAATATCTCGAAGCTCATAATCAAAATGATCTAAATATTGTGTCAAATGAGTAATCTGAAATTAGCCATTATTAAATTGTAATGGTAAGGCATTTTTTGCAACATTCAATTGAAAATAATGGAAAATCTCATGAGGAAGCATTCTGTCTGAAATGGAACATTCTGTAAAGCAAACGCGAGGACGGCTGTCTGACGGAGCGAGAAAGAAGTCTAGTGTCTTCAGACAAATTGCGATATTAAACACTCGAATTTTGTCAGCACTGTATGTTATAAATATATGTATTTTCAGTAAATGGAGCCTATAGTCAAAAAAATAAACGCCAATGTACTGCAGTCCGCTTTCAACCCTAGATATGAAATTCAATCAAGATGCCTATAAGATAAAAGCAAAGACTAAGGGCAGTTTCGCGCCGTTCCGACAACAGATGTATTTTGAGATTGCAGAATAAATTGTCTATCCGTCTATTCAAGTAAATTGCAATATGGCAAGAAGCAGTCTTTGAGACTGTTCCGTTTATCATCAGAAATTATTTTATATATATATATATTGCGTTGCTTTGAAATGATATAATACTACTCACACCAGCGGTACAGGATACACAGATTATAATAACTAGATACACATATACGATTCACAGTATTGGCATTTACTGCCGAAAAAGGCCCAGTGCTTGCTCTCCGCGTGCGCTGCAGACTGCACAGTATCAGGTTAAGCGACTGACGGCCAGCTGGAGCGCGCGGCACATTTACACCCAGAAATAATTAATTTAAAGTCTGCAGAGCACCACGATTCATTTTAATGTCTGCAGTGCGTCCCATTGTTTTTTTTTATATCATATTTTAGGAAAAACACAACCGGAATTTCTGTAGGGTCTCTGACAACACACGGTAAACAGGCTTGGTCTGCAAGGAGATTTTTATTTATAACCTATGACATGTGCTATTATATGTTCGAAAAACAAATCCAAATAAAATCTATGGAAATATGCAATATGGAAGTACTTAAAAATAACTTTTATAATGCGCTTCCAGTTTTCGCTTGAGGTAAATGTCTCAATTTGCAGAAAAACATTTTAAATTGTTCAAAGTAAATATTTCCATGATCTCTATCATGTTCTTTGCTCAATCTGTAAAAGTGGGATTGCAGAGGTGAATCAGTGTGAGAGTGCGTTATTGTGTTGATATATAGATCAAAAACATGACTTTGCTCTTGTCCCAGAATGATGTTGTAGCCTACTGAAACCAAAACGCAAACAAAATTTGAAAGATTTTTAAAAAGAATCTTAAGAATGTATTGAAAGATTTCTCGAGTGAGTTCGAACCTTTTTTGCAAATGATTGTTTTCAGCCACGGTGTCAGGGAAAGTAATCTATTGATACAATTGCAGTTAATTGTCAGTTAACAATAAAACCGTTTCACAGAATTATTTATCTGACATTTAATTCTGTGGTAATAACATGCTTCCATCTGTCGGATTTTTTCCAGGCCCGGTAAGTTAAACACAGTGGATGTTTTATGTTATACCCGCCTTAAAGAGCACATCCTGTGGTTTGTGTGTGTGTAGTTTGACCTAGAATTGCACGGCGTGATTTATAGACGTATTTAGTCGCTTCACTCTTAAAAAAAATTGAAGTTTAAAGCGCCTCTGCATCCCACTCTATGAGTGCGTGATGCAGTGCGCCTGCGCACCGCACAGAACCGCAGAGCTACGGAATCCCTCACGCGCGCAATGGAGGAGAAAAGAGCGAATTCAGCAGGTGACAGTAGACCGCTCTCAGCTGGCCCAGGGGACCATTGAGATTAATGAGATATATAAAAACCAAACCGCTCAACGTGCCTTATTGAGCTTGATTGCAGTTTAAGACTAATAATTTCTTCCTCATTTTGTAAAATTTTTTGACATGTTGGAATATATGAGACTATTAATTTGCTCTAGTCTTTCTTTGGCAGATATACAGTGATACACTCAAACAGCCACGGGACCTGCTGAAAAAATGTGAGATATTTTAGGATGCACAAGATTTACACCCTGGCCTTACAATCTGTCCACCTAGAACATTCTGTTCCTGCAACCTGTTCACTTAGAACATACTACTCCGTATCCTGTTCACACAGAATATACTGTTCTTACCATCTGTTCACCTATGATATCTTGCGCCTGTGTTCTTTTCACCTGGGTCATTAGTTCCGAGTGCCATTAGAAGAAATTCAGATGACCATTACAATGGACTCAGAGGGGCATTAGAATGGACTCAGAGGGGCATTAGAATGGACTCAGAGGGGCATTAGAATGGACTCAGAGGGGCATTAGAATGGACTGAAACTACAGGAAACTCAGGACTCTCATAAAGTATCACACACAATTTATGGCATCATCCATTAATGCCTTTTGTTTTGTTTGCACAATTTTGTTGTTAATTTTGTTTTATGTCCGGATGGATCACGGAGTTTAATTTTTTTCTATGGGTAGGTACAAAATGATACATTAAATTACATTGTGATTGTAAGCTCATGTTGACCCGTATGAACATCCCAGACTGTTTTAAGGTAAGTGGTCTCTTACAGAGTACATGTAAGTATTTCTGAAGATGAATAAAAATAAAATTAAATCATATTTAATCAAACAAGCAAAATATATCACATGAATTCTCACTGAAATGCTGAGAAAAGCAATGCCTCTATCAAATGCAACCCCGCCATGGGAATCACATAAACGTGCATTTTCCTCAGCTCTCCTTCCCCTTTTACACCTCCTTTTTTCTCCCTTTCTCTCTCTTTACAAACCTTTTTTTTTTTTTTTTACCTCCATTGATTTATTGTACTCTTTATTTCTTTCTCTTCTTGTGAGGCGCATTGACCCGCAGTAGGGCCGTTCTCGAGCCGGGTTTCTGATTGGCGGAAGATGACTGATGTCATCAAAGGGAGAGAGGATTCACAGATTTCCTGTTCCAGTCTTTGCATGTCTGTTCGTCTGTGCGTGATTAGCTCAGTAATGACATCATACATCAAAGCGCGGGCCGCCATGTGCTGATGGAGATCCGCAGTGGTGAACATAATTAACTGAAACTCCACACCACACAGCTCTTTCCAACAAAACCCTGCGATCCGTCCTTCACTTAATTACCTATCGACTGCGAGTGACAGAACGGGACTAAGACATTCCGGGACATTACCTGAAGCTCAATAATAGTCGGGGTGGCGGCATGTTTTCAACAATACACCATAGCCTGATTCATTTGCTGGCGGTGTTGTCTTACTGGTCAAGTCGGGGTTTCTGAGGACGAATTTTATTTTTTGGGAAAGGGGCGCTGAATGTCCATAAACTTATAACAGGCCGGTTTGAAAAGTGTAAGGTCTGTCCCTAGAAAACCCAGGGACAGACCTTACGGTAAGGCCCGGGAAGAGTTGAATAAAGTGTGTGATTTTATTTTCTGCTTTTCTGCTTCTCTGGTGCAGATTGTGATAATTACAGCTATAAACAAACGGCAGACGCACTATTAATCATTCACTAAGCACAACTGACACGCCATTAACTCAGATGTATCAATAGTAATTATGGGCATTATGAGCTTCAGAAATCACACTCCAACTGCAGTTTCCTTCAAGGGTGTTTTAATCTCGTTTTAAGGTGTTCAAATTTAAACTATGGCAATGATAACTCTTACTATTTTATTCCTTTCCTGTAGAGATACCTGTTCCGTGCATACAACTTAAATTGATTTTTCAAAAATTGTTGTGCAGATAATGCGGACGTAATGCAGTTTTAATCACACACTTTCTTTTATGCTCGTTGGCCTTTCGATTAACATCGAATTGAAATAAGACTGAAAACGGCGCCCTGCTAAATACGGTTCAATTGAATTCTGATTGATTAAAATCTCAACCACACTCTCCCTAGAAAGAGTGCTTTCCTTTAACGATTCATTTCATCAATGACTAACAGGTGTGCCATCGTCTTTTATGGACTAGATGACATTGCCTTTAGTAGGCTAATGTGCTACGGTTCAGTGCTTCTAATTAAAATATATTTTCTGAAGTCGTGCATCAAAGACAGGCTATTTGTCCGAATAATCTACTGTAGCAATTGCTCAAAGTTACTGAATACTAAAAGAGATAAATTATAAAAATCTTAATTAGATACAAATTAACTGCTGGTTCTGGAAGTGCTTGTAGCTTGTTTCCAGCAAACTCACGCTTGATGTGGGCAAGTGTGCGTACAAGCCATCAGTTTTAAGATTAGGATACTGACTACTCTGGTTTATGCTGATTTTAAACGTGAAAACACCTCCAACACAAATCTACTTGTTATCTTTAAGGTATTGTATATTATAGGATTGAAAGCAGTATGGGATGTCTAAATAAAAGTTGTGAGAGACACAATTTTCTAACGTTTTTCATTTTGCACATCCAGTTTCAATACAGAACTTCACTTCTGTATTTCTTCACATAATGCGAATGCATACTGGTGTCAGTACAGAGAAACAGCTTGGCCAGACTATTTCCCACACCGTAGATTCAGTGGGGAAACGGGTGAAATTCATTTCACTGGTATAATTCTGATAAAATACCTTTCACCAGGGAAAAATATCAAATATCCTTCATAGGTGAAGAAGAAGTAAAATGCGTTTTAGAAGGAAAACTTATATAGAAATACTCTTCAACTGGTCAACAAGCACAATATCTCACTGTAATCCAGAACAGCTGCGGTAGGGACGTTCTCAGTTTTAATAAAATAACGTTTTGCTGAGTTGCTAGAAAAAAAGATATGAACGAGGCTCAAACATACAACCAGACGCCTGCAGGTAAAGTACTTAATTTTTTGAAAACACATTTTGTGCACATCCAGGGTTTGTCATCAGCCGATGTCCCGCAGCCGAACCTCAAGTGCAGCATAATAAAAGTGATTTTGATGACCCCCCACAGGTATTACTCATACTGCAAACTGTTTTACGGCACCCACACTGTTAGGAAGCGGACACTGTGACTGCTCATTTTGTCAGCTCTTTACAAAAATGTGAATTTATGCTGTGTTAAATTATTTAAAAGTTTCCATTTTAACCCGATGTCAAATACGACAAAGTAGCAGCAATGCCTTAGATATATTTAAAAAAACAAACAAAAAACAGTTAAACATGCATATATTAAAGTGATACAAGGCATACGGTATTAAACAAATATAATTTCCATTAGCATTTCATTGCTTTTTGTTCAGAAAAAAATCTAAACCATAATCTTTTGAGGATGAAAACAAATAAAAATGTAAGTTCCTTGGATGTCACAGATTTGATTCGCATTTAATTGTTTCTTCTTGAGATTCTCGAGATTCTCGAGATGTTAAATTGTATCGAATACACCGTAGAGCGTTTTAAAAGAGAAAGTACAAAGACTCTTCACATGGTCCAGTATAGTTTTCTGGTGCTGTCCGAGGTCCTGAATCTAGTTTAGGTCCTGAATGGGGGCTTGAGTAGTTAAGGAACGCTCATGTGCTGAAGTTGAGATTCTGGTTTGGCCATAGCCTGGAGGTGTATGTAAAGGTATAGCATAGATTTAACATAGAAATAAATAGCTGACAAAACCGACTGGAACGGGTGAAATGACCAGGAGAAGAACTTTCACCTGAATAACAGAAAAATAAACTAGTTAAGATAATTATTATCATCTCCCAAATCCTTGTTGAAATCGTGGGGTTAGTAGGCCTAAAATATTTTCTTTGTTTGCTACAGCCAGGTTTTCAGTAGCAGCGATGTTAGCTTAGTCTTTAAATTTGCGCCTGTTTATTTTAAATAAATTAGCCTTGCATACCGCATGTTTCAAAATAGGTCATATAAAACGGGAGATTAGTCAAGCCACCAACACTTCTGACTTTTCATTGTAAAGAACATCCCAGCGGTTTTTTTCTTGTGCAAGAAATATTAATCTGGGAATTCTCCTGTCTGAAAACAGCTTTTAGATCGTATTTCCTTTTCGACTTCTGAATGAATCAACATTGATTGACGTTATCAGACAAATGCACTTTGGCGAATTTCGTACGTGTGTAACATTTAGGCCTAAATAAATTTTCATTTCTGGATATTCATACAAAACCCCTTTGGACAACATGTCCACACTCGTGCCTTACCACAATGAGTAACCTGCGCCATCTAGTGGTTCAGCAGCTATACTGCACATTATTCACACACCTCTTGACTGCAGAGAGGGAAATTAAGCACGGGAATGTGCATTGATTTGAACTTGCGACACCCAGTTAAGTACTGTAATCCAAAAGAACTCTTTAGAATTATGTCAAAAAGTCTCACGATAACTTTTTTCATCATGTAAATCTACAGTGAGGTGGAGGAAAACTTTGATGATGCCACAGTTTTCCCAGGGCCTGGTTTGATGGCATCAGTGGGGCATTGTTGTACAAACACCTGCTGTTGATCCTCCAAACGATCGCAGACCTGTGTTCAGCTGGACCAGCAGCTGCTCAGTGCAGGCGGTAGATGGAGCTGCGCAGACAGTAAGTACAACTACACATTCGGTAAGTGTATCTGAGCAGAGTTTAAGTGTAGCTGTGCACACAGTAAAAGCATGTGCACGGCGGTAACAACTGCGCAGTGCAGAGCAGCTGCACAGACTGTAAGTGTATGTATGCAGACAGTAAGTGTAGCTGCGCAAACATTAATACATCTGTGCAGAGGGTAACCGTACCTGTGCAGACAGTAAGTGCAGCTGCACAGACTGTAAGTGTATGTATGCAGACAGTAAGTGTAGCTGCGCAAACATTAATACAGCTGTGCAGAGGGTAACCGTACCTGTGCAGACAGTAAGTGCAGCTGTATAGACTGTAAGTGTGGCTGTGCATGCAGACAGTAAGTACCTGTGCAGACAGTAAGTGCAGCTGTATAGACATTAAGCTGTGCATGCAGCTGTGCAGACCTGTGCAGACAGTAGTGCAGCTGCATAGACTGTAAGTGTAGCCTGCATGCAGACAGTAAAGACAGTAAGTGCAGCTGTATAGACTGTAAGTGTAGCTGTGCATGCAGCAGGCAGCTGCGCAGAAAGCAAGTGCAGTTACATGGGGGCAACTGTAGCTAGGCAGATGGACTCATTTACTTTAATGCATGATAAACCCTCTATGTATTAAAGCTTAAGCTCTGTGGAGCCCCTGCATTAGGATGACGGGTTTACCTGTGCATGAACAGTCACACCACACTCCCTCACAGACCACACACACCTCACCACGTCAGTTTCAATGTAAGTTTATTCAGTAATTATCATTAGAAAATAAAATATCAGTATTGATTCAAATCAAAATTCAAGGCCAAAAAGAAATGAAAAAAAAAAATTACAAAAAATGTCATTGTTACAAAAAACCTAGAAGGTAATAAACCATTTGCTACTGAAGGAAAATCATCTATACTGAATAAAAACGCTAAAGAGTCTAATTAATAAACACAGATCTGCCCATATTATTGTACATAATTTACAATGTCATATTGAAGTATTCCTATAATAATAATAATAATCATAATATAATAGTAATAATAATAATATACAGATTAAAATGTTTAAATGAACAGGTGTTTGTAAACCCTCATATGTTACTTTTGAGATTTTATTTAACAACCCCCAGAAGCAAAGACTCTTTGTTCATAACCCCAGAATGAAAAGGTGACGTAAATGAGGAAGATAGATTTCACTAAACCATACACACAACCACAGGAATTATACAAAATCAGCTCACCTTACACACAAAGATCTGAAATTTAAGAGAAACGGAAAAAAAAAAAAACACTAGCACTACAATATACACTTATGTGTGTAAAGACAGAGCTATGTGCTAATATTGAATAGCATTGGCATAGAATGAACCAATTCATTTATTCTTTTCTTTTCCTCAGTGATCCCTGATGTGAGGTAAAACGTATCTTGGTTTAGTCTTGAGTTGAACACATTTTACACAAGTTTTTTTTTTTTAATATAAAAGAATGCATATTTATAAGTATATCAGTAATTGCTACGTACAGTACAATGTGTCGGGGTGTTTAAGGTCCCTCACACAATAAAGAGTTTGACTCGGAAGTTTACAAAAAAGAAAAAAATAGACCAGAACACATTTCTCTCACAAACGATTGGAAGAGCCCTTTCATTTTACACACACCGGGTGGAAAACTGTAGCCTTTTCACACCGGAGTGCTGGGTTCACTGAAAGCACAGAACACAGTCACACGACGACAGACCAAATGTCCCTTTCCCCGTGTGTCACCTTGAGCCCCGATCAGACCATTTTCACGCGGAGGCCTGAAACTCAAAGTATTACTACTTTTCATTTTTTTTTAATGTGGTCATTTTTTTTTTAAATATAGCATGGAGTACGTTTAAAGTGACAGAATGATTATATCTTCTCCGTGGGAAACCGGAGCAGGAACACGCACATGTAAAAACGTCACAGGACAGGAACCTTCCAAACACTGATATGTCGTTCCTTTGGAGGTATGTGAATAGGACAATGGTTTGGTAAGAGAGGGGGAAATATTGCTTCGCCATTCTCCACCTCCTCTCTTTAGGTAGCTGATGTGTACCCCAGTAAACATACCTTTTCACAGCTACACTGCTACAGGTGAAAATGACCATAGACACCTAAACAGAGATAAATACACCTGCTCATAGCTACTCTCCTGAAGGTGAATATGACCTTAGACACCTGCACTCACACAGGTATATATACACCCTTTCACACTGACTCTGTTACAGGTGAATGTGCCCTTTCACACCGACTCTGTTACAGGTGAATGTGCCCTTTACACCGACTCTGTTACAGGTGAATGTGCCCTTTCACACCGACTCTGTTACAGGTGAATGTGCCCTTTCACACCGACTCTGTTACAGGTGAATGTGCCCTTTCACACCGACTCTGTTACAGGTGAATGTGCCCTTTCACACATACTCTCACAAAGGTAAATATACCCTTTCTTAACCTTTTCCTGGTAACTGGTTCGTTAAAAAGGGTATTTTGCCGGGGTCCAAATCAAGCACAGAGAGGTTCTTCACTTTCAATTAACTAATTAAAGCAGCATTGTTAACGAGAGAAAACAGCTTCAATTCCCACCTCATCCCACCTGCGCTCTTCACCCCAAACCCCCACCCTGCCCCTCCCCTCGACTGAGCAGAGCAGTGGCGTTTTTCTGTCACCAGGGGGTGCTCTCTGCCCCCTTCAGAGGCCCCACAGAGTGCTACTGCTCTGCACATCTTGTGCAAATGTGTTTCCACACTGACCTAACCTCCTAAAAAAAAACTGCCACTTTACAGAACGAATTAAGAATACCTTTGAGCCAAAAGAGAAAAGGCTACTAATAAAACTTCATGTATATATATTCCTATTAAAATAACATCAATCTATTTTTTTTATCATATCATAACATTAATGAGGAACCATATTGCTGTTTTTCCTATACGGTACATAATTACAAAATATAGAACATCTCTTTACAAAGTTTACTTTTGTAATATATTACAAGTCATGTACAGCAGATGCACTATGAAATATTAAATCGGCTATTGTGTTATTGAAAAATAAGCTCGCTGTCAGCAAGAAGAGGACAAACAGCCTCAAGTCAACACCCACAGAAACACATCATCTCTAGTCTGATAATGCAACAAAGTAGACATGATATATTTTTGTAAACGGGTATGTATATTTTTGTTTTCTTTTTTTTTTCTCTCATTCTCCAAATTCGGTGTTTGAAGAATAACGCTAAGGTTGAGTTTCTACCTAAAGATAAAAGGGGGATATGCCTCACTGGATATGCCGATGCAACGTAAAGTGACTCAGGAAAATGACATCTTAAATCTGATTGTCATCACCTGTAATACCCTGCAGAGGACTGCCAGCCCCGTTTAACACTACACTGATCCATCCATCACTGCCCTGCTCAACACTGAGCTGATCCATTCAAAACTAAACCGCTCCATTAACACAACGACACGATACTCCTCCGTTCAACTCCTCGTCAACACTGAGCTGATCCATTCAACACTACAAAACTGTAATTAATATTACAGTGATCCATTCAACACTACACTGATCCATTCAAAACTACACTGGTCATTAACACTACACTGATCCAATAACACTACAAAACTACACTGCTCCATTCAAAACTGCACCAATCCTTACAACACCACACAGCCCTATTAAACACTGAGCTGATCCATTCGATACCACAATGCCCTATTTCAACACTGAGCTGATCCATTCGATACCACACTGCCCTATTCAACACTGAGCTGATCCATTCGATACCACACTGCCCTGTTGGGCACTGAGCTGATCCATTCAACACTACACTGATCCATCCAGCACCACACTGCCCTGTTCAACACTCAGCTGATCTATTCAAAATAACACTGCTCCATTATCACTACTAAACTACATTGCTCAATTCAACACTACACTAATCCATTCAACACCACACTGCCCTGTTCCAACACTGAGCAGATTTAGTCAAAACTACACTGTTCCATTAACACTACACTGATCCATTCAACACCACATTGTCTTGATCAACACTGCAATGATGCATTCAACCCCACAACTATCATTCAACACTACACCGTTCCATTCAAAACTACTCCGCTCCTTTAAAACTACGCTGGACCATTCAAAACTTCTCCATTCAACACAACGCTACATTACCAACCAGACCTACTTCAGATTATTTTAACCGATTGGTCACAACCTTTCAGAGATCTCAGCAAAATATTCAAGATCAACAGCAGTATTCTCAAAATGGACCGGCATTGTTAAGAGTTAAAGTACTTCAAAAATGTAAGCACTCTGTTAATACTTCCCAATTCAACACTACACTGCTCCATTCAGCACTACACTGCTGCATTCGACAATACACTTCCCCATTCAACACCACACTTCCCCATTCAACACTACACTTCCCCATTCAACACTACACTGCCCCATTCAACACTACACTTCCCCAATCAACACGACACTTCCCCAATCAACACTACACTTCCCCATTCAGCACTACGCTTCCCCATTCAACACTACACTTCCCCATTCAGCACTACACTTCCCCATTCAACACTACACTTCCCCATTCAGCACTACGCTTCCCCAATCAACACTACACTGCTCCATTCAACACTACACTTCCCCAATCAACACTGCCTTGCTCCATTTTACACTACACTTCCCCATTCAACACTACACTTCCCCAATCAACACTGCCTTGCTCCATTTTACTATACACTTCCCCATTCAACACTACACTTCCCCAATCAACACTGCCTTGCTCCATTTTACACTACACTTCCCCATTCAACACTGCCTTGCTCCATTTTACACTACAGGCTACAGCCCGGCTGTGGTGTGTGCCACCTGGTGGCGGGCGTGTTTGTGGTTCCTCGTGCCACGCCCGTGGGCAAGCCTGGGTCCTGCTGGGGGTACCTCTAATGTTCCACAGCAGAAAGGCACTTCTCTTGTGAATCAGCCAGTAGATGCCTTGTTTAAATCATTATTGTTATTTTGTTTGTTTGTCCATCGTCGGCGTTTTGCTATAAAGTCGTAATGCATATCATTTCGTCGGCGAGGTCCTCCTCGTACTTGCCGCGCGGCTCGGGCTCGGGCTCCTCGTCGCTGTAGCCGCTGGGGAAGTCCTGCAGCTCGTAGCTGCGCTGGCGGCGGAGAAGGGGGAAGCTGGGCCCCACCCCGCCGTTCAGCAGGTGGCTGGCCGCGCTCTCCATCTCGTCGATGGTCATCTCGCACGCGTCCGCGATCTCGTGCTTCGTGGCCGCCACGAACTTGGGGTCCTTAGCGTACCTACCCAGGCCTTCTGAAATCAGCACCTGCGATGACAAAGACACAACGCGCAGTGAGCTGTTTCTGTATGTAGAGTAATTGCCTGAGGGTATAGAGGATTTGTCACTGAATGCAGATGATTTGTCTCCTGGTGTAGCTGATTTGTCACTGAATGCAGCTGATTTGTCTCCTGGTGTAGCTGATTTGTCACTGCATGCAGCTGATTTGTGTAGTTGTTTTGTTGCTGACTCACCGCTTCCACCAGGCTGGTGGCGCTGCCCCGTTTGTGATGGTACTGATGCCTGAACTCTGGAGGGACCTGCAGGTGGGCGGGCGTGTAGGTGCGGTGCGGGTAGTCGGACTCGTCCGTGTACCAGGAGCTCTTCCTCACAGACGATTGGCTGCTGCTCATGCTGTCATGACTGGGCCGGTCCACTCGGATCATGGGGGTGTAGTAGGGGGAGCGGTCTTTACTGATGGGCGTGGCTGGGGGCGTGGCCCAGGACCGCGTGGAGCGGGTCGGAGAGAGCCTCTGTGCTCGGCTGGAGTCCAGACCAGCTACGGCCATCACCTGCGACACACGCACGCACCACACACACACGTACACACACACAGACACACGCACGCACGCACACACACACACACACACACAGACACACACACACACACACACAGACACACGCACGCACACACACAGCACGCACGCACGCACACACACAGACACACGCACGCATGCACACACACACACACACACACAGACAGACACACGCACGCACGCACACACACAACACACACACACGCACACACACAACACACGCACGCACACACACAACACACGCACGCACACACACACACACGCACATACACACAGACACACGCACGCACGCACACACACACACACACACACACACACACACACACACACACAGACACACGCACGCACGCACGCATGCACACACACACACAGACACACGCACGCACGCACACACACACACATAAAGGCATTGCATGAGATACATACAGGTGTTACACATACTGTATGTAAATATAGGTGAATGAGTGTGTGTGTGTGTGTGTGCACAAATGTGTGTATGTGTGTATGGCTGTAGGTGGGTGTACATATATGCATGTATGCTATATTTGCTATATTTGTTTGTGTATATGTATAGATATGCCTGTGTGTGCATATGTATGCCTGTGGTGGTGTGTGTATATTAGTGTGTGTAGGTGAATGTATATCCCTGTATGTGTGCAGGTGTGTATGCTTGTGTGTACCTGGTGCTGCATCAGGTGCAGAGGTAGAGCTGTGCGCTGGTGCAGCCCAGGGGAGAGGGGCAGGTCGTCCTGACTGCCCTGTCTGCGCAGACACTCAAAACTGAACGATGGCCGTCTGTGGCCTGGGAGAGGAGAGAATTTATCGTTCACCTCAGTGTGCTAAGTGTGCCTGAAACAGCAACAATGCACTGTGCTCATTATACATTTCTTTTTTTTTAAATGTTTCTCCCCCTTTCCACTGTCATCTTCAGGGAATGAAGCTCCTGAAATGAAGAGTGGCATGTTCTACATTGATTAAGAAGCAATGCATGCTGGGAAGGCATCACCTTGGGGTGTGGGAGGTAGCAGTCTCCTCTTCGGTGACCGCCGAGAGTCTTCATAGAGGGGCTGCTCGTCATCGTCATAGTAACCATCAGGGTGATGATACCCCCTTTGCGTTTCGTAGTCGGGGTCGCCATTAGAGTACCTGTCCAGGTACTCCTTGTAGGACCTTCTGCAGGTGAGACAGACCACTGGTCAGACCTGCCCTCAGGCCAGCTGGTGGAAGCAGCAGGGGTGAGCAACTGGCCCCAGCTTATCTCTATGGAAACCAGGCCCTGTCATCGGAGAGGCCACCTGCTCAGCACCCCAACAGTACAAGAGCTCTGTTGTGACATCACCCGTCTTCTTACAGTGTGTCAGAAAGTAACTACTGTGATGTCACAGGAGCATGTCTGAGATGTTACCTGTCTCCGGACAGCATGCTGTCATCCTCATAGAACTCCTCCCCGCTGTAGTACTCCCCTGAGTAGCGGTCTTCGTCGGCGTACTCATCCTCACGGCGGATGGTGGGGTGGCGGTCCTCTCCAGCGTGGGACCTGGGGGAGGGGGGGAACGGAGGGGTCTCCCGTTACAGCTGCACCCCAGCACGGACACACACAGGCCATGCAATGTCATGCACAGGGATACCACCAGGGGGTGACAAGCAGCCCTAAACTCGCAGGAGCGTGCAGCGGCACCACGGTGGGGGGAGAGCGTAGCGCCGACAGACACAGAGAGAGCAGGGGTGGGGGTGGGGGACAGCAAACAGCGTTCCTACAGTCCTATTCAGGCTCTTGCACAGCTGCGGCGCAGGTGTCTCGCAGGGGATGCCCTCTTCCCACAGCGGCTTAGGCAGAGGCGAGGGCAGGGGGGCAGGGGTGTAGCACAGCACAGTGCTGCCATTCAGAGACATGCATCCAGCAAGCAGTGCCCACGTTGCCCCAAAACCACCCTGTGCTCCCCATGCCCTGAGCCCCAAAACCACCCCATACTCTACAAACCCCACATTAGAACCCCAAACCCCCAAACCACCCCATAATCACCACTCCCACAATAGCATCCCATACAATGTTCCCAAAAACCACCCCACTTGCACCCACAGCACCGCCCACATGCCCTGCCCTGCTCCAAACCTCCCCACCCCCTGACCCCAATGCTAGCATCCCATGTACTGTCCACCAAAACTCCCCATTCCACACACACTGAATGCTAAAACCAGGCCTTCATTAGCCTTACCTTTAAACCAATCATTGCTCACACTGTGTACATTTAGCTGTCTTGATTAAGAAGCGTGCAACACACAGCTCCCCCTAGTGGAGAGCCTCAGCTAATGCGCAGGGATGGTTACCATAGAGGGATGAGAGAGTGGTGACAGACCTACCTAATGTAGGTCTCATAGTACCGGGTCCTGGCCCCCGACGGCAGAGAGAGAGAGAGAGAGAGAGAGGAAAGAGAGAAGGAGAGGGAAAGAGAGAGAGAGGGATGGTTGAGAGATTTCAGTTAGCTCAGAGAGAACAGGAAACATAGAGAGAGAGAGAACAGAGAAGAGTCACTATGCTGCATATATAGGTCATACTGCACATGGTGTATATACAGTATCTTTATATATGTTCACAGGGTGGGGAAGAGACTGCAGAGCGTTTTCAGAGAGAAGCTGTGCGACAGTTACAAAAGAGGACAGGGTGTTCAACGTCTGCACACATGAATGGAGGCTGGGGAGGACCAAGCCAGAAATATCAATTCATTCAATGTATTATCAGTTTTTTTACCAGCGTGGTCCTATAATGCAGAGTTTCTAACTGCAGAGCAACTTGCAGACTGGGTTACAGAGGGAAAAATACACACGTAAATTCTGGATATACATGAGGACCTAACCTCGGCCTCTGAAAGCGTGCTGCTCAACACTGCGGACTGCCGCTGCTGTTCTTTTAATGACTTAAATCACAGCTGAATCACATAAACCAGTTACACCATTTAATCGTTTAAAACACCTAATGACATGAATAATGAGCTATTATCATTTGATAATTTTGAATCAGAGATAAATCATTTTATTACTTCAATCAGAGTTAAGTTGCCAAATCACTTCAGTAATAATTGAATCATGTCAAATCAATCGGATATAAATTTCTGAATCACACACCAAGTCATTTAATTAATTGAATCAGAGTTAAAAATCAATAATTACCTTAAATAAGAGCTGAATCATTGAACCATGTAAATAAGACTTAAATCATTCAATGGGGGAGGGTGTGACCATTTATTCG
>CM040754.1:2745955-2900955 GCA_022829145.1 Albula goreensis
GCCCTCACACATTAGCCCTGCCTTCCCTCACACATCGCCCGGCTCCCACACAGGGAACCAAGCGGCAGGTGCAGGTCTACAGTGACAGGAAACAGGGTGGGGACAGACGCCCACCTGAAAAGCAGCAGCACGGCCTGTGGAAAGGTCTGGAAGTTGTTGTTCCTGTTGATCTGAGTCCCATCCACCATGGCAACCTTCCCAAACACCTGCAGAACAGAGCACCCCATCACACCTGCAATGCCCTCACACCTGATATAAAACACTTCTGACACACTGTATTGCGCTCTACAACAGCTGTAACACATTCCAAAAAACTTCAATTTGTGTTAAAATTCCAGGCTGTACTCATTAATCACACTGCACAGAGGACTGTACCTGCATCCCGATGACAGCGTAGATAAAGAACAGCATGGCGATCAGCAGAGCTACATACGGTAAAGCCTAGGGAGAACGAACAGCAAACCCCCATCAGAAACAAGGCTTCAAAACAGACACTGAACAGTGCTCAGATCAGTCAGTGTTGGAATGGCTCTCTATGGTGCTGACTGTGAAGGAGAGGAGTTATCATCAGCATTATCTCTATGGTGATCAGTGGAGGTGGAGGACTGAGACACTAGGGGTGTGCTGTCATTGTATTGTGCAACTATACACCAGAAAATAAAGAGATATATTTATTTCACCACTCTGGATTACAAAATCACCAATTCTGGGGATTTTTATTCCGTAGAAAATCTGAATTGTAATAACAAGCAAGAAATGTCACAGGAAAAAATGATTTTGACAGAAGTCACTCTTAAGAAACTGAACCTCCCCGTATGCGACTGCAGAAAAGAGGCATTCATTGAATTTATTAGAATCTTAACAACAAAGATGAATCTAAATGTAGTGGAACCCTTATGATGTCACAAGGAATGCTTCTGATAGAGAGGGAAAAGTATTGGCCCGTGCCCTATGATGTCACAAAGGGGCGTATCTTTACCTGGAAGGATTTGATGAAGGTCCACAGCAGGGTGCGGATACCCTCCCCTCTGCTCAGGAGCTTGACCAATCGCATGACTCTGAACAGGCGGAAGAAAGTGATGGAGATCCGAGCACTGTCCTCGGTGTTCTGCGCAGAAAAGAAGGCGGGGTCAAGCGCGGCACTCCGCTGAGCATGCTCAGAGCCGTGGCAGTGCTTTAACGGTGAGTGGCCACCAGGTGGAGCTCGTGAGCTGTGGAACTTAGCTCATCACCCTGCCTGATGGTCTCTCACAAGCCCACTGAGGGGGCTTTCAATGTTCGAACACATGAACTAATTACGCATGGAAAGTTCTGTCATCGTCTAACATAGCTCACACTGCCTGGCTTTGCCCGGCTCAGGGCTGCCGCTAATCAGGTGTCTAACAGCCCCCACTCCCCCCTCCCCCAAACTTACAGAACCCATAAACCCGCCGTCTGGACCAGGTGACTGGTGAAGAGTGACGTTAGAGCCGTGGCCTCTGTGAGAAGGCAGTGTGAGTCTTGTTGAGGTTGAATCCGCAGAGCGATTCAAAACGTTCCTGGCTCCCTCATGCCACGCATGCTATTAGCTCATTTGCTACGGTGGGTGTGTGGGGGGGCAAAGCACTGCCGCCAGTTGCTCTGTGAGTGTGGGGGTGCGGGACAGCCGCGGTGGGGGTGTGGGGGGGGGTGTTGGGCATGCTGGAGAGATTCGGCCATACTTGACTGAGTCGCCCAGCACAAGCATGCCTCCTCGTTGTGTCCCGAGAAAGAGAGAGAGAGAGAGAGAGAGGCAAAGAGAGATACATGCGGTGCAAGACTGGGGTGGGCCCAGGGCCGGACACACCACCAACGACCCAGTGACAATCTCCTCCCAGAAAAACCCCAAAACACACTACAAAATGAACAAAGAAAGAAAAAAAAATACTAACAATGAAAGAAGAAAAAAACAAAACGGAAACATCAAAACTGAACATTCCAAACAGGCTGGGATAATAATAGGTCACACGTCCCAGATAAAAACAAACAAACAAACAAACGAATCGAAAGAAAGAAAAAAAATTCAAAGCAAAAGTCGAGGGGTGGGACCAGGGGGCGGGGCCAGGGGCGGGGCTTGGTCACGGCCCCGCAGTGGGTGGAGCATCTTACCCCGGACTCATCCACCTGGGGAGCCTCTGTGGGCTTTAAAACCAAAGATCTGAGTTAATAACTAACACACAACCTTAGCACTACGTTACTCTAACGTTAATACTTAACACACAACCTTAACATCACATTCTCTAACGTTAACGCTTTACAAACAGACCTTAATTAAAACGTTTCTCAAATGTAAACACATAAACACACAACCTTATCACAAAGTTTCACTAACAAAAATATCTAACTAAACGTTTCTTAAAGTCTAGCACACATTACAAGAACAGCTATATAACATTTTAAGGGTAACGTACAAAAGTTCTCGCAGCAATTCTAATGAGTTCATCTACAACTGTCAATGCTATTAAAACTAGCCCATAATGCTGAACGAATGCACATCCTAGCTAACTCTCAGCGCTATCAAAATGTACTGCTGATAATCCTTTGTGTTGCACTGCCTTGAAACAGCGTTATCACAGCGTTGGGTGATGAAGGAGCAGCCGTGCTAAAACGCTGTTTAGAAATGTTTCTGTAACGTACATGACAGGACATCCCAGCGGTCACACTGCGATGTTACGGAGACAGAGACAAACAATGAACGGGAGACACTTAACGAGCTTAACGAGTTTAACGAGCTTAACGAGACAGGCTTCTACACAGCGGCCTTGTGCTCTCGGGATCCACTCAGGCGTGGCCTACTCAGAGCAGGAGCCAATTAAAAAGCACAGAATGCTGGGCTGTTTCAGGGGAATTGTGGGCCAGCTATAGATCCGACCCCTGCACTACGGGGGTGGAGACCCCACACAGCTGCAGAGGCCAGCGCAGAACTCTCCATAGCAGCGAAGCAAGCTTTAAAACACCAAGCGTGAAACCGACCATCCTGAGCGCAGCCCTCACTGCGCAGACGCAGAAGTGCAGGCTTTACTATGAACAAGGAGAGGCGTCTGCAACGCAGCCGCGGCTGCCTCAGCACTGAGCCGTGCCACTGTTACCAACACACACACACACACCCCTGAGAACATAACTGTGTGTAAATGGGCAGAAATGAAAAAGATGCAAAAGTTTTGTATTTTTTTTTTTTGTGGGGACCTGGCGTTAGCGTTAATGAGACATGCTTCAGACAGGCACTCCACGCAAGACCCTATGTCATGAGGCAGCTTCTTTCACTCTGTACTGCAGCAACCCATGCAGATCTGAGAGACAGCAGGACAGAGAGAGAGACAGAGAGACAGAGAGAGAGAGAGGGGGACCAGGAGCGCCCCGAGAGAAGCAAGAGAGATCAAGCAAGAGAGGAGAAGAGACAGCGACAGTCAGAGAGAGACACAGGCGGACGGACAGAAAGTGAGAGGTAAAGAGCGAGCAGCCAGGTGGCAGTGAAGACCATGCACCTGCCTGCGGTTTACACACCTGCTCCCTACACACCTGCTCCTCTCTGCTAAAGGAGCTGACTACGGGAGACAGGACAGAGAGCACACACAGTCATCCGAATGAGAGCAGGAAAAGCAAACGCTTACAGACCAGCGGGACTTTCAGAGAGAGAGAGGTAGAGAGAGAGAGACAGAGAAAAGAGAGGGCGGTGTGACCGCACTGTCCCCCTCCCCCTCCCACAGACTCAGTCACACCCTCTACTGAAGTCATCCCTGCTTCCCTGCATGCGATTGGACATCCAGCCTACTGCCCTGCGTGTGATTGGACGTTCAATCTGCTGTCCTGTACGTGATTGGATATTCAGCCGTGCATGTGATTGGATATCTCGCATAATGCTTGGCGTGTGATTGGACATTCAGCTTAATTCCCTGCATGTGATTGGCTGTTGAGTCCTGCATGTGATCGGATATTAAACTTTGCATGTGATAGCACATTCAGCATACTGCCCACAAGGTGTGATTGGATATTAAACCAGCTTCCCTGCGTATGATTGGCTATTCAGTCTGCCGCCCTGTGTGTGATTGGATTTTCAGCCGCTGCAGGACAGACACACATGTAGACAGGTTATGGAGAGGGAGGAGAGGAGAGGGGGTGTGGACTGACCGGAGGTTCGTGGAGCGGGTGCCCCAGCGCCATCTGCAGGAGGGGAGGGGAGGGATGGGTCACGTTAGGGGTGGAGATGAGGGCCTGACAACTCTCTCCCTCACACTCACACACACACACACACATACACTCACACGGCACGCAGCAGTACAGGCCACACAGGTGAATGGCAGAGGAGGTGAGCTACACACGCTGCTCTTATCATAGATATAGGGTGACCAGCTGGGACATGTCCAATAAGAAACGCAGCCACACTGGGCAGGCCTTAGCAATCACAGCAGTGAGTTCTCTCTAAGACTCTAGTACTTCTACATCTATGAGAGAAACAGCAGTGAGGCACCATGCAAGACAGCCAGGGGGGGACATGATGCACACACACTCACATGCCCAACAAACACAACACACACACACACACACTCACACACTTACATGCCCATATAAACACACACACACTCACATGCCCACAAACACACACACACTCACACACTTACATGCCCATATAAAACACACACACACACACACGCCCATACAAACACACACACACGCACTCACACACTTACATGCCCATATAAACACACACACACTCACATGCCCAAACAAACACACACACACGCACTCACACACTTACATGCCCATATAAACACACACACACACGCACACGCCCATACAAACACACACACACGCACTCACACACTTACATGCCCATATAACACACACACACATACAAACACACACACACACTCACACACTTACATGCCCATATAAACACACACACACACACATGCCCAAACAAACACACACACACACACACTCACACACTTACATGCCCATATAAACACACACACACACACACACGCCCATACAAACACATACACACACGCATGCACACTCACATGCCCATACAAACACACTTACAAACACACACACACGCACTCACACACATGCCCATATAAACACAAACACACACATACACACACTCACACACACACACACACACACACACACACACCCACACACACACACACACACACACACACACTCACACACACACACACACACACACACACACACACACACACACTCACACACACACACACACACACACACACACACACACACACACACACACACACACACACACACACACACACACACACACACACACACACACAGGGGAAGCAGCGGACAGAGTTGCAGCTTAATAAGCAGTGAACAGTACACAAGGCCACAAGCCTCTGCTAAGCGCTCACAATATGTTCTCTCACTGTTTTTATAAAGTTTTGGCAAAAACCATGAGAGAACATTATGGTTTGCAATGATCCATTTGTTTGAGTGTGTGTGTGTGTGTGTGTGAGAGTGTCTGTGTATGGTGTGTGTGTGTGTCTGCTTTATTTTACACCTGAACTGTTTCATGTAAAACTCTGGTTGAGAAGTATACAGATGAAAAAAAAAACATTTGCATACAATATGCTTCATACATTTATGTACAACTCTGCATGTGAGAGAGGTTATGTTTTTGTATGCGTAGAGTACTGTTTGTGTGTGCTCATGCAGAGAGCTGTGCGTGTGGCTTGCTGTGGGAGCAGTAACACACCAAAGGCCAGAGTGAAGTTAGTCATCCACCATTTTACGCTGTCGCAGCTGTAGTCTGCTTAACACTGTACAGCAGGGGTGTTGCTAGACTCGAGGCACTACTGGGGCACAGGCCCCCAGCGCTCACATCCTCACACTTGCAATTTATGACAAATGGCAAAAAATCTGTTATTTTCCACAAATATTTACTGGGGCAGGGCAGATTATTACTGCGGCACGTGCTCTCGTAAACAGGGTGTGGTGATGCCCCTGCTGTACAGGCAGCGTTTCCCGGTCTTAATTTAGCATTTAGGAATGACTTTAAAATCATTTCTGTGGCTTTGCAATGGACAATAAAACATTAGATGACCAAAGAATCGTAAAGGTTCTTGTGTAAGAGTTAAGAGAGTTATAGAGAAATGTTCAAAACAGCTCAGAGGTGTTTGTTATACTTGCCTCTACAAGTTTCTAGGACACAGAGTGAACAGAAGCATAAGTTAGACAACCTGAACACACACACATATATATATATATACGCATGATCAACCAGATCAAACGTCGTCCTGCTGCGAGCAGAAACCTACACACACAACAGTAATGATGCGGCACATGTACAGAAACAGAGTGCTGGTGTTCCCTCCTCACTCTCCGTTACAGTAATCTTACAGGTACTTGTGTTATCATACAGGTACTTGAGCCATCAAACAGGTACTTGTGTTATCATACAGGTACTTGAGCCATCAAACAGGTACTTGTGTTATCATACAGGTACTTGAGTCATCAAACAGGTACTTGTGTTATCATACAGGTACTTGTGTTATCCACCCATTTGACACATATAACAATGACACCTACAAACATTCTCTAATCAAGCTGTGTTTGCGTGTATGAGTTTGTGTGCTCATTTGTATTGCATAATAAATCCAGTTACAATGTACACAGACACATACTGACAATACAGAACACTTATACGGTATACTGGTCAAAAGCTAATCTTGCAATCAAAGCTGTATCACCCTTAAACTGAAACATATTAAAAATAATTAACAGTAATCATAGTAATAATAATAACAATAATCTCTATTACATCTCTCTCTTTGACCCCATAGCACTGAAGATTCTTTTCTAATTAATTGATAGTGACCACACAGCTCTGACCATAAGAAATGCTGGAAAAATTCAGCTAAGGGGCGGAGTCAAACAGAGATAAAAGAGGGCGGAGCCTGACAGTTCCAGTGGGAGGAGTCTGACACAGCTTTTATTGCAAGTTACTGGTCCCAGAGTGGGATCCCAACAAAGGCAGGAGAACAGCTAGTACTTACATTGACTTCGGTGATTGCAATGTCCACCACGCTACCAACTACTATTAAGGCATCAAAAGTGTTCCATGCATCAGTGAAGTAGTGCTTTCACACGCAAAACCCAGGCACAGGAGTGGAGGGCAGAGGAACAAAGAGAGACAGAGAGAGAGAGAGAGAGAGAAAAGGAATGAGGGAAAAGAAAGGAAAAGAAAGTAGAGAGGTTAAAAGTCAGTATTTGCAGCAATGCCATTAATTGACACCAGGTGGCAGAAGAGGGGTTTTGGGTCTGTGACCCTGCAGAGAGAGAGCAGTCTGTTAGAGGAAGAGCATTAGAGAACACAGGTCTGGAAACAGAGGAGTCAGACTGCTGGAGGAAGGGGCGGGACCAGGCAGGGGAAGGGGCGGGGCATACTCACATCTATCTCACTGAGGACGATGTCTACTATGCTGCCAATAACCACCAGTGCGTCAAAGACGTTCCAGGCATCGCCAAAATATCCCTACATAAGGGTCCAAGTACCCAACGAGGACGCGGGTGTTATTACACCAAACTCAGCAAATGGCAATACAACAAGCGTGTTTAAAGCCAGGTCATGTGACCTGCAGACAGGCACATGACACCCATACAAGTCAAGTGACCTTCATACATGTGGGCCATATGACACACACACGCATGTCATATGACCCACACACAGCAGGAAGTATTCACACTTGAAAAACTCACCACTGCACTCAAATCACTTGCAAGCCATTACTACACCCCTTCCTTTAGCCCTTTCCCATGGGCTAGGGCTGGAGTCAGGCCAGAAACTGGCCTTGTGTAACCATGACAAGTGATCATTTCTATAAAGTGGGCTAGCTTCAGTATGACTAGAGTATGTAGTAAATATCTGTAGGAGGTACTCCATTTAGAGATAAACTCATTATGCAATTTCTGCCTATATGAATTTTAATGAATTACAATGATAATTGCATATGTATTAAATGTTGTAATGACACTGTAATTATGCAACTGACTGAATGAGCAGTCAAATTAAATTCATTATTGCAATTTATGCCTTTTTCGAACTGTAATAATTACATGACTCTTTACATAATTACATGTGTTTCACATGTGTTAAATACATTAAACCAAAGCAAACAGGAGTAAGGGATGATTGCATTAAACCTCCCCTGCATGCAGCATTCCCAGCGTGGGTAATTAGAGCGTGAGGAAACATTCAGACACACCATGAACAAAAAGAGCAGCATCCTGTAGACTGAGAGGGATTATCACTCAACACCCAATATAATTAAATGAATTATCACTCAACTCCCAATATAATACAAGGAATTATCACTCAGCACCCAATAGAATAAAAATGATTTTCACTCAACCGCCAATAGAATAAAAGGGATTTTCACTCAACACCCAATAGAATGAAAGGGATTATCACTCAGCACCCAATAGAATGAAAGGGAATTTCACTCAGCACCCAATAGAATGAAAGGGATTATCACTCAGCACCCAATAGAATGAAAGGGATTATCACTCAGCACCCAATAGAATGAAAGGGATTATCACTCAACCCCCTGAAGAATGCGAGGGATCATCACGCAGCACCTCACAGTTTCTTACCAACATCCTGTCCTTTTTCTCAACAAAGAGCTGTGGTGACACGGGTCTGTTACAAACTGAGCCTCAGCAAACCCTCATCATTTATCAGCATTTTCCATGGTAAAATAATAAAACAACAGCCATAAATATGAATATATACAACAGCAATCAGCAACTACAGATATCATGTTACATACAGGAGCAGATTTCCAACTCATGTGACTAATGTTCAGAGGACACATACCTTGGGTTTGAAGGCGATGAGTTTGAGGACCATCTCCACTGTGAAGACGGCAGTGAAGACCATGTTGAGAATGTCCATCACATAGTTAAAGAGCTGAGACTGGCCATAATGCTGAATGATGAGAGAGAGACAGAACGGGGGGTGGACACAATAAAAGCCACAAATACGATTTACAACAATACAAATCTTTTAGACACAACAATATTCCCTGCTATAAGATCATGTTGAGATTAACGCAGTACTGTGAGGGAAGCACTCGGGTCGGATCACTTAGAGTTGTTGGGCTGAGGCTCGTTACATGGTGTTGCTCAGGGCTGAGCTCATAGTTACAGTGTTGCTAGGGACGGAGCCAATAGTTACACTGTGTTTTCAGGGGTGGAGCCATCATTTATATTCATAGTTTTATTAGGGGTGGGGCTAATGTGCTAACACAGTGTTGCTGAGGGCGGAGCTAAAACAGTTACACGGCATTGTAAGTGGGTGGGCCTTACGTGGTGACTCACTGTAGTGCCAATAGGGGTGGGGCTTGTTGCAGAGGGGCGGGGCTTGCTGCAGGGCTTACCTGTACAGCCAGGCAGATGGTGTTGAGTAAGATGAGTACGAACATGATGTACTCAAACCCTGTGGAGTTCACCACGTACCAGAATTTGTACTGATATGGGTTCTTAGGGATGTATCTACGCTGCGGCCTCGCCTTCAGAGCGTACTCTACGCACTGGCGCTGTGAAACACACACATACACACACATGTCAGGAGTCATACACTCTATATACACTCGTACTGAACAACATATTCAAGCTCACACTCCCAAAAGCACACACATTAAAACTCACAAATACACAAACACCCAGTCTCCACCCAGACACCGAGACAAAGACACACCCACACATAAAAACTTGAAAATACATATCACATACTGATGCTAATACATTTACACACACTAGCTAGGATACACTGACACACATACGCACATGTACACAGGTAACACAGTGACAGAAACTGACACATTGGTGGACTGCGGTTCTGACCTGGTTCTTGTCAAGCTCGCAGTTCTTGTACTCTTTCTCTCCCTGCTCCTGGAAGGTGACGATGACGAAACCCACGAAGATGTTCATCATGAAGAAGGCGATGATGATGATGTAGATGATGAAGAAGATGGAGATCTCCACGCGGTAGTTATAGATAGGGCCCATGTTCTCTCGGTTGGAGTCGATGGCCTTATAGAGCAGACTGAGGAAAGGACAGGAAACAGAGCCATGTGACAGGATGTAGACTTGGTGCCATCTCAATGGTCTCCGCCCCCGTTAACAACATACAATTTCAGTCAATATGTCTATCAGCTACATATTCAATATATGTATATTTATTGTAAATAAACATATATAAACAATAATCGAATGTATATTTATTGTATTATACAACATGGTAAAACAATTAGTGTTGTTAAGAAATAGTCAGTGAGTCATCAGTGAGTTATCAGGGTATATTCAGTGTGCAGTCATTGACTGGTCTATGTGGTAAATATATAGTCAGTCTGGTTATTTTTCTCAGTGAGTGTTTATAGTGGGGTAAGTGAGGTTGGAGAATGGTTAGTATAGTCAATCTGGTCAGTTAAATATTGATGACTGGCCAGCTAGATTAATGTGGTTGGTTTATGGTCAGTGCAGTCATTGCTCGCTTTGCCAGTGGGTTTTTAGCGAGGTCAGTGAACGGTTGGACGGCGGTCAGCGGAGTGATCTTACGCAGGCCAGCCCTCGAAGGTGGACACAGTGAACAGGGCCATCATAGCCATCAGCACGTTGTCGAGGTTGAACTCGCTGTTGTGCCACTGTCTCTGCCGCACGCTCGGCTGGGTGACGTCTCCGTCCTTATACACGATGTAGGTCCCCCTTAGACACAGGTCGCGCATGGTCACATGACTCATACAGTCCAGTAAGAGCTCACGATCACTATACTAACCGTTATATGACAGTAGGGCTCATCGTCACAATGGTCATGACACATGGGAAGATAGTGACCAAGGGAAAATGGCCACTACAGTATTGACTCTGGAAAAAACTCAAGGTCACTGTAATAATGACATATGATCACAATGGTAATGATGACTGCAGGAGACTGATGGAAAGGCACGACCATAATGACTCATACTGATTGGTCCCTCCATTAATGACTGTGATGTACACAGGCAGGTCAGAGCTAGACTTACTTGCACTCCTCAGGGCTGGACTTCGCCTCGTCTGTGCAGCGGTAGAACTTCCCCTGGGGCCAGAAAGAAGTCAGAGAGTTCGGTCACATGCTGAATCAATACCTTGCAGAGCGTCCTTTGCCTGGTGATCAGTGATCGGCGGTTTGGTTTTACTGCTTCATGCCAGGTGCTGTGGTGTGACGTACCTTGAAGAGCTGCACCCCGATGCAGGCGAACATGAACTGCAGCAGCGTGGTGACGATCATGATGTTCCCGATGGTCCTGATGGCCACAAACACGCACTGCACCACGTGCTGTGGAGAGAGGGGTCAAGGTCAAAGGTCAGGAGCCACGAGGAAACAAGCTTACGTGCCATAATATCACATCTCTCTTCATCCTTTCTTAAAAAACATTTCTTCTCATGTGGCGAACGAGGTATTACTAAATACAGCCCCTGCAGGATCTGATGCACAATTTATGAATGCATTCATAAATCATTTTTTTAAACACATTTTGGAATTTTGAAGGGTTTGAGTATGTTTCCCTAGTTCTCCTAACAGTGCCCTCTCCTGGAGAAAAATACTGTTTCAGAGGAAGAAGAGGAGAAAGAGGCTCGGGAAAGAGGAAGAGGAGGAGGAAGAGGAGGAAGAGGCTCGGGAAAGAGGAAGAGGAGGAGGAAGAGGCTCGGGAAAGAGGAAGAGGAGGAGGAAGAGGAGGTACCTTGAGGCCCTTAGCTCGGTTGATGGCCCTCAGGGGTCTGAGCACTCGCAGCACTCGGAGAATCTTCACCACTGAGATTGCCGAAGACCTAAACACCAAATTCAGGGTCAATAACGCACACACAGACAAAGCAGCAACCACAGAATCCCCACCATGGAGATCCACTATCCCATCCTGGAGTAATAAAACTCTTCTGGCCAAACAGTTCCACTCTCTGTAACCTCGGGCAGCATGTATCGAAAAAATATCAATGCTCATTTTCCCCAGATGCTGTTATCAAAGATTAGGTGGTTGGGAGTGTGGAATAGTAAAGGGGGGGCAGGGGGGGATGGTTGGGGCATACTCACTGAATTCCAAAAGACACCAGAGACACGCCCACCACCAGCAGGTCCAGCAGGTTGAAATAGTTTCTGCAGAATGCCCCCTTGTGGAGGAAAGCTCCGTACGTGGTCATCTGTGAGGGGGTGGGGGGGGGGGTTTGTGGGGGGGTGCGGGGGAGAGGGGGAGTTAGAGGCTTTCCTGCAGGTTCCTGCTGGTCACAGTTATGATACATTTACCCCACAAAGATCCCCACCCAGCCACAGCCAGCCCCCAAGCCCTTCACCCCCACCCCTCCCTCACCCCTCCCTCACCCCCAGTTACCTGTGCCTTCTCCATCAACCGTCTCCACAGAGTGTGCCTCGGACACTCCACAAACCCCACCCCCTTCCCCCCATCCCACCCCACCCCCGGTGGCTGACTCACATGAATGCAGGAGTAAGATATTTATTTTAATCTCTTCATAAGAAAAGCCAGGCACACGGCAATAAAACATGCAGTTTGTTGCCGAGCTCGTGTGCAAATTAAATGAAAAAAAAAAAAATAGAAAAAAACAAACGTCTTACATTCACATTCATGTCCGCCACACCAGCACACACTGAAACCCTCAAAACCAAAAACCCTCCAAAAACTCAACTCCAAACAAACACCCCGACCCCCCGCCCAAAAAAAAAAAACCCCAAGCAGGCAGAGAAGAAAATGAGCATAAAAAGAAAAGGTAAAATATCATAAAATAACAAATAGAAAGAGAGGATTCAGTAACCGAGTGCATGTAAATAGTGCTGGTCACGTAGAGGCCCTTTAGCCAGGCGCGCGCGCTAAGGAGACTCTACCGACCCCGCGGTGAACACCAGGTCATATTTATATGCACTCTGTGGCTAAGGGAAAGCAGAGTAACCATGCCGTACTCTAACAGGACATGGCCTTTTGCCCCCTCTTTTACTTCTGTCTGAATACCAGTCAATGTTCGACGGAATGAGCAATGAGACGACTTCAACTGCAGCTCCAGGCTCCCCGCGACTAAAGAAAAAAACCGGGAAGCCGAGACGCCGGAACCCGGCTGCACTCAAAGCCCTGTGCGCATCGACAAAGCTGCGTTTTCTGTCCCCAAACCGTGTGTGTGTTTTTATTTCCTATTAGGTTTGAGCTCTTTTAATAAGATAAAGCCACATGAGCAGCTGTGGAAGGAGCCAGGCTTCAACAAACCCACCCCAACCCCTAAAGAAACAGCCGGAGGCTAAGACCTGGTGACGATGTCAATCGCTGACGTGTTTTCAACCAATCAAAAGACTACGTTGATTAGTTTGTGTTGGTCGAACCAATCAAAAATGGTTTTGATCATCGGTTAGCCACCAGGGGTGGGGGGGGTCTCTGAAGTCTTGCCGTGCCAGTGCTGCTCTATCTGAGGCTCTTTTCATTCCAAACGGGAAAGGGGGGGAGAGGTGTGCGTGTGTGTGTGTGTGGGGGGGACTCTTAGCTGAGACCAAACCCCGGCATGCTGCTGCTTCAGTATTCTTTAACGAAGAGAAAAAGAGAGAGAGCATAAAAAGAGCTATGACAGGCGACATTTGGCCTAGTTACAGGCCACGCCCATGTTTGGGTTTAAAAGAGGTGCCATGGTAACAGAACACAAGCCAGCTTCCATTGGGTGGCAGGTGACAACGGGAGGAAGATGCAGCAAGTCTCTGAACGTCTCAGAGAGAGGTTACCTTCAACACGATCTCAAATGTGAACATGCTAGTGAAGACATAATCAGCATAGCCTAGGACCTGAAAAGGTGACAAGACGGGTCACAGTGTTACTGCACCAGACACTCACAACGACAGCACAGAGACACGGAGCTCACAATTTACCTTCAACAGGATCTCAACTGTAAAGATTGTCGTGAACGCATAGTCAAAGTAACCAAGTATCTGAAAAAGGCAACATACATGTTTAACAAAAACACAACAGCATGTCAGAGGGGAAAAACAGCTCCTGTACATGGAAAAGAAGGACCAGCAATGCTGTTTTGATACATATGATACTCGTATGGAGTGTTGCTTTGACCTGCTTTGTCAATCTCAATTCTCAACTCAAAATTATCATGTAGCTAAAGAGACACCAGCTGGCCTACTCTGAAACAATCTCAGATGTGACGGAATATCAGGTACAAAAGAGCGGTACATTAGTACAGTACATATAGAAAACACATTTGAGCATCTCATTCTCATACATAAAGACTGACAGGTTCCTTTAAAGGGTTAAAACAACAGCATTACATCTTCTGCACATTGTGTACATTCTACAAAAAAACAATCAGTGCAATAGTGTATTGTATGATTCACGTGTGTGTGTGTGTATGTGTGTCTATAGGTGTATGTGAGGGAGAACATGTGTGTAGGTGCACATGAGTGTATTGTATGGATGTGTGTGTGTGTGTGTGTGTGTGTATGGGAGAAGGAGAGTATGTGTACATGAGCACATGATGTGTTGTATATGCAAGAAATATTTTTAAAAATTAAATAATTATCTATGCAGAATACATGTGGTGTGGGTGTGGCTGTTATAGTTTACTCTGTAGACGCAGTGAGCTGTCTGTGGGGCCCCTGGCTCTCAGGGTGTATAGTTTACTCTGCAGATGCAGTGAGCTCTCTGTGGGGGCCCCTGGCTCTCAGGGTGTATAGTTTACTCTGCAGATGCAGTGAGCTCTCTGTGGGGGCCCCCTGGCTCTCAGGGGTGTAGTTTACTCTGTAGACGCAGTGAGCTGTCTGTGGGGCCCCTGGCTCTCAGGGTGTATAGTTTACTCTGCAGATGCAGTGAGCTCTCTGTGGGGGCCCCTGGCTCTCAGGGTGTATAGTTTACTCTGCAGACGCAGTGAGCTCTCTGTGGGGGGCCCCTGGCTCTCAGGGTGTATAGTTTACTCTGCAGATGCAGTGAGCTCTCTGTGGGGGCCCCTGGCTCTCAGGGTGTATAGTTTACTCTGTAGACGCAGTGAGCTCTCTGTGGGGGCCCCTGGCTCTCAGGGTGTATAGTTTACTCTGTAGACGCAGTGAGCTCTCTGTGGGGCTGGCTCTCAGGGTGTATAGTTTACTCTGTAGACACAGTGAGCTGTCCTGTGGGGGCTCTCAGGGTGTATAGTTTACTCTGCAGACGCAGTGAGCTCTCTGTCAGGGGGTTTACTCCTGTCTGGCCCCTCTCAGGGTGTATAGTTTACTCTGCAGATGCAGTGAGCTCTCTGTGGGGCCCCTGGCTCTCAGGGTGTATAGTTTACTCTGTAGACGCAGTGAGCTGTCTGTGGGGGCCCCTGGCTCTCAGGGTGTATAGTTTACTCTGTAGACGCAGTGAGCTCTCTGTGGGGGCCCCTGGCTCTCAGGGTGTATAGTTTACTCTGCAGACACAGTGAGCTGTCTGTGGGGGCCCCTGGCTCTCAGGGTGTATAGTTTACTCTGTATATGCAGTGAGCTGTCTGTGGGGGCCCCTGGCTCTCAGGGGGTGTTTAGTTTACTCTGTAGACACAGTGAGCTGTCTGTGGGGCCCCTGGCTCTCAGGGTGTATAGTTTACTCTGTAGACACAGTGAGCTCTCTGTGGGGGCCCCTGGCTCTCAGGGTGTATAGTTTACTCTGCAGACACAGTGAGATGTCTGTGGGGGCCCCTGGCTCTCAGGGTGTATAGTTTACTCTGCAGATGCAGTGAGCTCTCTGTGGGGGCCCCTGGCTCTCAGGGCTGTGCACTCACAATGTTGCGGGCGGAGAAGTTGCGGATGGGGTCCTCTGCTGCCAGGGACACACTGCTCAGCATGATGAACACCAGGATCAGGTTGGTGAATATATGGTGGTTAATGAGCTTGTGACATCCCACCCGAATCCTGAAACACACACACACACACAAACACACACACAATACATACACACACATACACACACACATACACACACACACACACACACACAAAGACACAAAGTGACAAAAAGAAAGTGCTGACCCAATTCTGTACTGCACACTAATATTCTATGCTTACTTCTACATCCAAATACTGATACTATGGAAGGTAAAGACACAGGCAGGGAGAAATTACTGAGAGAGGTGTATCAGACAGGCAGTGGGAGAGATTATGGGGACTTTTAGCTGTTGAGTGTAACTGAGTGTAATTTTGGGGAGTTTTTAGAGGGAGTGTTGAGAATGATTTGGGGAGACATTTGACAGGTCTGTAAAGCCTGGTTTTGGGAGGAGGTATGATTTTCGGAAATATGTGGTTCATATGTTAGAACTGGATATAGGAGGTGGGACAGGAGATGCTTGGAAGCTGTTTTGGGAATGTTTTGGGAATATGTGTATCATAAGCTGGGTACGGTTTGAGAATTTTATGCATATAGGTGAGATTTTGGGTAAGGTTTGGGGGATATGCTCAGTGTGTTTATTGGATATGACAGTTTGATATTTGATATCTCTGGGTTGAGCAGATGTCTGGTGTGTTTATTGGGTGTTCTGGTTGTGGGCGTGGCCAGGTCTCTGCAGACGCTCACGGATTGGTGTTGCTGAAGATGAAGAAGGCGCTGCCCTCTGGTATGGGTGTGATCTTCTCCTTCTTCACCAGCTCTGAAATCTTCGGCCGCGGCCCTGCCGGAACCTCAGGCTCATCCTCATCCTCGTCCCCTACAGAGACAGTGCATTGTCCTGTTACCAGCAGGGCGGCGCTGTTGCACATTTATCCCATCTTCATTGCATTTCCCCAGCCTCATACCTCCAGTGTCACCGTAGGGGTCCTTCTCCTCTTCATCTTCAGCCTGTATACAGAAAACACAGCATGTCACATGACCATCTGTGACTTCCTTGCATGACTGATATGTTTGGAGATGGAAGAGATCCAGCAGGTTCTTACAGTTAAACAGGACCCTATGGACAGTCAAAAGGGCCTATGGACAGTTAAACAGGGCCCTACAGTTAAACAGGGCCCTACGGCCAGTCAAACAGGGGCCTATGGACAGTTAAACAGGGCCCTACAGTTAAACAGGGCCCTACGGCCAGTTAAACAGGACCCTATGGACAGTCAAACAGGGGCCTATGGACAGTTAAACAGGGCCCTACAGTTAAACAGGGCCCTATGGACAGTCAAACAGGGGCCTATGGACAGTTAAACAGGGCCCTACAGTTAAACAGGGCCCTATGGACAGTCAAACAGGGCCCTACAGTTAAACAGGGCCCTATGGACAGTCAAACAGGGCCCTACAGTTAAACAGGGCCCTATGGACAGTCAAACAGGGCCCTACAGTTAAACAGGGCCCTATGGACAGTCAAACAGGGGCCTATGGACAGTTAAACAGGGCCCTACATATAAACAGGGCCCTATAGACAGTTAAACAGGGCCCTACGGCCAGTTAAACAGGGCCCTACCGTTAAACAGGGGCCTATGGACAGTTAAACAGGGACCTACATATAAACAGGGCCCTATGGACAGTTAAACAGGGCCCTACCGTTAAACAGGGCCCTATGGACAGTTAAACAGGGCCCTACGGCCAGTTAAACAGGGACCTATGGACAGTTAAACAGGGCTCTACAGACGGTCAAACTGAGCTGTTGAATCAGGTGAATTTCCAGCAGATGAACAGACAGACTGAAAGAAGAGACCTTGGCGTCACCATCTTTATCATCTTCTTTCCCATCTCCACCCCCACTCCTGCAGAGATGAGAAACAAGGACAAATTCGGACACTAATCGGAGCAAATCTACTTAAAACCAACAAAACCAACACATGAGAAAATCAGACTAATCCAATTTGAGCAGCGAATTTGATTGTGCAACGTGTGCTCGGTCAGTGTTCATTACAGACATTGATTATTGATTATTGATTACTGTGCTTTAGAGGGGTCGGTCACCTGGCACTCTTTTTCTTCTCCTTCTCATCTGCCTCTTCTTGCTGTGCTGTGTTCAGACTCTCGGCATCAGCCAGGTTGTCCACGGCGATAGCCAAGAACACGTTCAGTAGGATGTCTGATTACATCAGCAGCTTAAGAAAAGTCACTGAGAGCAAGATACAACCTGCCAGTGTTACAGAGACAACATATCAACAATCTACAACCTGCCTGTGTTACAGAGACAACATATCAACAATCTACAACCTGCCTGTGTTACAGAGACAACATATCAACAATCTACAACCTGCCTGTGTTACAGAGACAAACCATATCAACAATCTACAACCTGCCTGTGTTACAGAGACAACACATCAACAATCTACAACCTGCCTGTGTTACATGGACAACATATCAACAATCTACAACCTGCCTGTGTTACAGAGACAACATATCAACAATCTACAACCTGCCTGTGTTACAGGGACAACATATCAACAATCTACAACCTGCCTGTGTTACAGAGACAACATATCAACAACAGAGACAACATATCAACAATCTACAACCTGCCTGTGTTACAGAGACAAGATATACAGAGACAACACATAACAATCTACAACCCTGCCTGTGTTACAGAGACAACATATCAACAATCAGAGACAACATATCAACAAACAACCTGCCTGTGTTACAGAGACAACATATCAACAATCTACAACCTCCCTGCGTTACAGAGACAAACAACCTAGGTATACCATGGTCTTACCATGACAACCTATGAACAATATATGAACTATATGTAATATATAATATATATGCTAGCCTGCATTATAGTGACGACAGCCACAATCTACACATTTGCAACAATTTTACAGTAACAATCTGTTAACAATCTAGCTTAAGTGTTACCATGACTACAGTCACTGTAACACTGCTAGAATGGGGTGCAGTACAGCAGTGTTCCTGTGCTTCAGAGTGCAGTGCCAGTGTTAGTTTCACACAGGTGTCTCAGAAGGGTACAGTTTCCACAGATGAAGAGGATGATGAAGTACATGCAGACGATCATCCCCGAAGAGGAAGGGCCTCCGTACGCCATGATCCCATCATACATGACCGCGTTCCAGTCCTCTCCTGTCAGAATCTGAGCACAGACGCACAGTGTGTATTAACAGCTTATACTACAGCATGACACATTGTTTTAGAGCACTGTGTCGAAGCACAAAGCTTGAAAAACACAGTGTGTGTCAAAGCACAAAACCTGAAAAACACAGTGTGTGTCACAGCACAAAACCTGAAAAACACAGTGTGTGTCACAGCACAAAACCTGAAAAACACAGTGTGTGTCACAGCACAAAACCTGAAAAAACACAGTGTGACAACACACAAAACCTGAAAAACACAGTGTGACAACACACAAAACCTGAAAAACACAGTGTGTGTCAAAGCACAAAACCTTAAAAACACAGTGTGTGTCACAGCACAAAACCTGAAAAACACAGTGTGTGTCACAGCACAAAACCTGAAAAAACACAGTGTGACAACACACAAAACCTAAAAAAAACAGTGTGTCACAGAATAAACCTTGGAACACTGAGTACTACAAAAAAAAAAACACACCGCAGTGCTATTCCGCTGTGTCAGGGACAATTCAACTCCAGTCCTGGGGGAACACTGTGTCCGCAGCTATCTGTTCCCAATATGCACACTACTACACCGCATCGCACTAAGGATCTCACCTCCATGCTCTCCCTCAGGGTCAAGGTAAGGGTTAGGGTTAGAGATAAGGTATATGGTTAGGGTCAGGGTTAGGTATAGGGTCAGAATGGGTGAAATCTGGTGGCGTCGTGTGTATGGCTGTAGTAAAAACCTGCAGACATAGAGTTCCCCTAAGATTGGAGTTCTAATTTTCCTGACATGCTGAGTCAAGACAATATATTTATGCAGAAATGTGCAGCATTAAAGCTCTGCACCCCAGAACAAAAAAGGAGAAATGAACGCCATGGTGACTGCGCACAGCCGCCCTACCCCCCCTTCCCCCGTCACTATGCCAGAGGCCGCCGTTAGCGCTGAAGCCTAGCAGACGTTCAGCTGCTGAGCAGTGTCAGCTCGGTTCAGGACACACGGCCAGCCCTGGATCAGAGCCCATTTAACTGTTACAGCCTGGCTGCTCCACATCGCCCTCCGCTGGCCGCACCTGGAACACCGTCAGCAGGGCCTGGGGGAAGTTGTCGAAGGTGCTCCTTTTGGTCTGCGTCTCGTCGAAGTTGAACTTGCCGCCAAACACCTGCATGCCCAGCAATGAGAAGATGATGATGAAGAGGAAGAGTAGCAGCAGCAGAGAGGCGATGGACTTCATCGAGTTCAGCAGGGAGGCCACCAAGTTACTGAGAGACGCCCAGTGCCTGAAACAGAACCAGGAACACAGCCAGTCAACCACAGTGCCTGAAACACAACCAGCAACACAGCCAGTCAACCACAGTGCCTGAAACAAAACCAGCAACACAGCCAGTCAGCCACAGTGCCTAAAACACAAACAGCAACACAGCCAGTCAACCACAGTGCCTGAAACAGAACCAGCAACACAGCCAGTCAACCACAGTGCCTAATAAAACATTCAGCCCATTATTAAAACCAGTCTTTAACACAGCCCTTTAGCAACAGCACCTAAAATGCGGATGTAATTTTTTATTATTTCATTATTGTGTTATGACTGTATCTGCATCAGCTCCACACCAGTACTACATAAAATCACTGCTTCACGTCCTTCCTGGTTTACTTTCCTAAACTACATCATTTGTGAAAAACATGCTTACTTGATAACACTCTTGGACTGCCCTGTTAATACAATAATGTAGCATACTGCAAAAAGCTCAAAATGAAACATCCAATTTTTTGGGGTGAGGACGGCCTTCGGAAAGGCGCAGTGTTCCCTTTGCCTGATGGATGTGCAGGACGAGCCCCCCCCGAATTTGGACAAGACCCCCCGGAGAGGGACTCACCGTGTGACCTTAAATATCCGCAGCAGCCTGACGCAGCGGAACACAGAGATCCCCAGCGGAGACATAAACTCCAGCTCCACCAGGATGGTCTCGGTGATGCCGCCGCACACCACAAAGCAGTCGAAGCGGTTGAAGAGGGAGACGAAGTAGGCCTGCAGGCCCAGGCTGTACATCTTCACCAGCATCTCGCAGGTGAACAGAGCCAGCAGCACCTTGTTAGCCACATCTGCAGGGGAGAGAGGAGGGGGGACATTACAGACAGAGCACACGGACTGCATCGCAACAGTTCAACCATGAACAATGAATGAGTAAAGTACCCTACCATTGTCTCATTCCCTGCACTTGAGTGAGCCAGTGAAGGGCCCTAACATCACCCCTTACCCTGCACTTGAGTGAGCCAGTGAAGAGCCCTAACATCACTCCTTATGTTGCACTTGAGTGAGCCAGAGAAGGGCCCTAACGTCACCCCTTACCCTGTACTTGAGTGAGCCAGTGAAGGGCCCTAACATCACTCCTTACCCTGCACTTGAGTGAGCCAGTGAAGGGCCCTAACATCACTCCTTACCCTGCACTTGAGTGAGTCAGTGAAGGGCCCTAACATCACTCCTTATGCTGCACTTGAGTGAGTCAGTGAAGGGCCCTAACATCACTCCTTACCCTGCACTTGAGTGAGCCAGTGAAGGGCCCTAACATCACTCCTTACCCTGCACTTGAGTGAGTCAGTGAAGGGCCCTAACATCACCCCTTACCCTGCACTTGAGTGAGCCAGTGAAGGGCCCTAACATCACTCCTTACCCTGCACTTGAGTGAGCCAGTGAAGGGCCCTAACATCACCCCTTACCCTGTACTTGAGTGAGCCAGTGAAGGGCCCTAACATCACTCCTTACCCTGCACTTGAGTGAGCCAGTGAAGGGCCCTAACATCACCCCTTACCCTGCACTTGAGTGAGCCAGTCCGGCTGGTTGTAGTGCTCAGAGGAGATGGTGAGCGTGTTGAGGAACACCAGGATGATCACCAGCCAATAGAACGTGACCGATTTCACCGCCAGTCTGCACTTCCTGCGGCAGAGCCTGTTCCAGCGACGCCAGCGTCGGCTGCAAAGACAGCAGGAAATGATGTCGGCCATAGAACAGGAAGTGATGGGAGGGCAGGGAGGGAGGTCATTTCAAGGCAGTGCATGGGGGTCCTTATCATTAACATGCCTGTAGACGGGAGAGACAGGGGGGTGGGGAACAGCACTGCAGAGACATGCAGGGCTCATCTACAGCCCTTCTCTCCAACACTGACACTCTGTCACACAGACAGCTACACCTACACTAAAAACCGGAGAAATGCTTTCTGATTTAACACCAAATAAACACCAACTGTCAATCTCATGTGTGATGTCATTACTGCCAATCAAGTGTATGGTGACAGTAACATGAATTTGGGGTGGTGCTAAGACCCGTCTGTGTGACAGACATGAGGATGAGGCTGAGTAGCAGGAGGGGCGGGTGAGAATGGGGGTGCCCCAAAATGGCAACTCCTTCAGCCTGCTAACAGCCCCGGGTCCGAGGGTCAGAGGAACACTACTGAGCTCTCAAAACCCTCTTCAAAATTTGGGTTAGAAAAGGAGGACATAAGAAGGGTGGGAAAGAAAGATACTGACCACACACACACACACACACACACACACCCACACCCACAAACACACACACACACACACACACACACACACCCACACACCACACACACACACCCACACACCTACACACACACACCCACACACACACACACACACACACCCACACACACACCCATACAGAGTTGCACCAGTCAGATCAGCACTGTTGGAGGAGAAGGCGGCTTATTAATTAAAACACAAACAATTAAAAAATAAATGGTAAAGAAAGAAAACTTGGGTTCCATGCGAAAGCTGATATAGGAGTGGTGCAGGCACTGACGACAACATTGAACACATTTACTGACCTGAACTTTGACTTTGAAATTTTTTGACTGTAAGGATGAAAGAATGAAACAGTTAAAAATGCTGACAGGTGCGACCAGGTGGGACAGCAGGTTCAGAGGCAGTGATGTGGAGCTGCTGAACGTGAACGTGAAAAGCCTTTGAGCTGTGTATAACCACCTAACCTTCAGAACAGACTCACCTCCACAAACAGCAGCTGCATTTACACAACAGGGGAACGGAAGAGGGTTTCAGTGTGTGGCGGCTGAGAGAGAGAGAGGGTTTGTGCACTGCGTATTTGCAGACACTGGGGTGTAAGTCCAGCATACGCACTCTCATGAAGGTGATCTGTGATGAAGTCGCTGCAGGTTTCATGATATTGTGGTCTATGGAGAATGTGACATTGTAGTGTGAGAGGGATATCATGACATTGTCGCATATGGCCAAAGCCGTTTTGTGAGATTTATATTGTGACATTGTGGTGTAAGAGTTATTGTGACATTGTGACGTAAAAGATATCATGATACTGTGGTGTGAGAGAGGTATCATGAGGTTACGGCATAAGGCCAATGTTGTAGTGTGGCATGCATATCATGACATTGTGATATGAGAGAGATATCGTGATATTGCTGCATGAGGCTGATAATGTGGCAGGTGAGAGGTAATGGAGTGCTGCTGCATAGGAGTTGTGACATGAGGCCGGTATCGTGACGGACAGCAGAGACCTGGGTCGGGTATTGTGACGGACAGTAGAGGCGTGGGTGGGGTGTCGTGACAGACAGCAGAGGCATGAGCAAGGTGTTGTGACATGTGGTACTCACCAGAGAGGGCCACAACATGGCGTCTTCTCCTCCTCTTTCTCGTTTTCCGTGTTGACGGACTCTGTCTCACTGGCAGGCATACTCGCTGTGTGGAGAGACGGCACAAACACCAAACACACACACACCGAACACACACCAAACACACACCAAATATGCACCAAACGCACACCAGACACCAACCAAACACACAAGAGAAAGGACTTAGTGCCAAGTGCACGCTGACATAGACAGAGCAGATTCTGTGATAAAGTGAGTGAAAAGTGAAGAGTGACCCAGGTGTCTTACAAGTGCAGGCGTCCAAACTCAGCCACATGCACTGAGATTAAACAGAGGAAGGGTTTGTGGTTGCTGCAGACGTACATTTGCTTTTATCTAACATTCATCCTTCAAATGACACCTCCCCCTCCCCATCATTACAGGAAATGAGAAAGGTTGCTGGCAAAGGATTCTGGGTGATTTGAGGGAATATTCTGGAAGCGGTCAGTGACCCCTAAACCAAGCTCCTATGTATGTCAGAGGGAAAGGAGTCACTTTGCGTCTCCATGACAATGAAGGATGACCAGCGCTCGTGGTCAGAGGAGAGCAGTCAGCCACTGTCATTGGAGCAGCTATTATACAGAAAACGAGTTTAGGGGTCAGATTCAATCAAGCGCACTTCGTCTCTATAAGGGCATACGCAATCAATCAACATAAAACATTACTAACTTTAAGGGCATACACTATTCTATTTTAAAAAGACCACATTACAAACAACGTGTTTGATTGCTCCAATTAAAAAAAAAACAGTCAACAGAAATGATAAGCCAGTGTAAAGTCAGTCTGGGTTGATCTGCTTATGCCCTGAAGTGTGTTTGATTGAATCTAGTCCATGTAATTCACTGACTGGACATTCACTCTCCTGTATGAGCGGCTATGAATACAGGCTAAGTCAACGCTTACTGCTGGACTGGGGTCAGACTCGTTTAAAATAGATTGTTCCTTGCCTTTTCTAACAATTACACAGACCTGTGTGCCAGTGCTGCAATCATGCAAATACATAAAAACTGAAACAGAACATAAAAAATAAAATATAAATGTTTATATTAATATGAAAACTTAAAACACTGTGGATGGATGTATGTGCACACACACACATGCACACACACCCTGAACCCTTTTCTGTCCAGCTGCTGAACCTAAGCAGGGCTGGGTGGTATTGTGGCTCAAAAAAAAATCAAGGCTGGTATTCAAACAACATTAGTCAATGAATATCACTTACAGCAGAATATGAGTGTTACGCTTTTTCTCTAGAAGAACAGTTAATTTCCATGATTGCTGAACTCACCAAACTATGATGGTAAAGATAAAAATGAACACCAGCATTGAATTTTGAGCCAAAGTTATGGACCAATGTTGATTCAATTCCAGCATAAGCTGCTGCTGGAAGTGGTGTTTAAGGGCCAGTAGAGGGCGCTCTTTCCTCTGAACCCAGCTGAGCTCCAATGCCAGGGCACTGCTCTGTATAAACTGCTGACCTTCAGAGGAGATGTTAAGCTGAGGATCTGACTTATAGTGGTCAGTAAAGATCCCAGGGTGGTTTTAGAAAGAGTTGGGATGTAGACCTGTTTTCTTGGTATAGTCCACCCCCAAAAAGAGGCTCTTTACATCTAATCTATATCTGTGTGGCTATTCAACCAATAATTGAAATCCCAACCCTGAGCGGCTCCCTGTTGTCTCCACTGCAAATCAGCTATCAGTTACCCTGCCGGGTTATGAGTAAGTGTAAGATAGAGGAAACGCACACATGCAGGGTGGATTTACCATGTGAAGACTGGCTGAAAAAGCCAAACCTCCCTTTCTTCTTCTCCATAAGGTCAGCCAGGGTGACCCCTGGGTGACAGTGGCATGCAGCAGATGGGGACGACACGGAACAGTGGGGAACATGGGATACGGTGAGAGGCTGTGGACACGGGGTAGGAGGACCACAACAACGCCGCCACAGCAACCATCAACAACGCAACCATAATATGGAGGAACAGTGTTAGAGAAAACAACACAACCATCCAAAACACAACAACAACAGCAACAGCAACAGCAATGCAACAACAGTCAGCACAATAGTTACATGATGGATCAATGGTAGGGAAAACACAACGCAACATCCAACATAGCAACAATGACATGATGTAAAGGTACTCATCAAAAAAGCAACAAAACAGTCCACAAAACAACACAGCAACAGTCAACAACAGCGTAACATGAAGGAACAGTGTTAAGGAAAACAGCAACGGCAAAAAAAGTGAAAAAGTTCAAAAAATATATAAAAGTAGGCAAACCAGCAACACAACAGACAGCACTACCTCACTGTGGATGGAACAGTATTAATCAAAAAACAGTAAACAGAAGAACTAGGCAACAGCAAACACAGAAACAACAACAACAACAGTAACAACAACATGATGGAACAGCATTAGTCTCAGCAGCATTAGAAAGATTGATGCTTCAGTGTTAGCATGCAGAACGCTTGATTTATTTCCAGAGTATCCGTCATGACTGATGGATGCCGGATGGAGCAGATGTGGGGTGAATATTCACACATTCATTGCTAGCAGCACAATTTGATTCAGCAAACGTCCTATTCGCCCTCTGGAGGCGTCGTCTGTAGTTGATCGATTTTATTCTCGAGTCTGTAGGTGACAGCACCCTTCTCTGTTAAAGCCCTGCAGCTCTGGGTCATGAGGTCAGGGTCCATCATGACCACCCCACACTGGGAGATGAGTTTAAACCCTGGCGAGGGTGCGAGGCGTCGCGTCTGAAATTGGCTTCGTCTCCCAAAGTGCCCTGGGCTCCCCAATAGTCATCTGCAGGTCATGTGACTCTTACATAAAGAGGATTTGGATTAGACTGTTTCTTCTGCTGAACTAATATCATTTATCCTTTTTTTAGGTCCCTCAGACTGGGGGGAGGGGGGCAGACACACCAGGGACGTATGGAAGGAGCTGCACCAACCCCATCCACACCCCCCCCACATCAGCGACCCAAAACCACATATTTAACTCACCACCCTCTTAATCCAGACTCATGATTCGCCTCCTTGCTTAGGTTGGCATGTTTTCAGGGCATCATTAGGAGAAGGGGTAATTAAAGTTGTGGGGTACTTACGGTTGCGCTTGACGTCTCCGTCCCCCTCGTCCTCGTTTTCGGGGTCGATGTCCTCGGCCTGAGTGATCCAGTCTAAATACCCCTTCAGATCCTCCTCCAGCTGCTGCTTCTCCCGCAGCTTCTGGAAGTCTCCGCGCGCCTTGGCCTTCTCTCGCTCTTTAGAGAACTCTCTGGAGAGAGTGAGGTTGCACACTGTCACACACCGTCCACAGTAGGGGTTGGCCAACTGCTGGCCCTGACTAGCCACAGGGTGTGCTGGTTTCTGTTGTCATTCAGTGTCTAATCGCTCAATTCTTATGGTCTGAGTACACAGACAACTCACCTCAACTGGCCCTTTGGCTCTCAGCAGGTGGCTGAGAGAGAAACCAGCAGCATCCTATAACTGAGGGGCTAGGGTTGGTAACCCTGGGTCTACACACAGGCTATAAACAGTCTACATGGAGACTAAACATAGATCCACTGTCTAAAGGTCCGCAGTCCAAGTTGTGGAGAGCTGCAGGATGCTGGATTTGGACTGACACTGGGAAAGACAGGCCCTGCTTACACACCGGGTCTCTGGGTCTGGGTAGGGGTGCGACGGATCACAAAACTCACGGTTCGGATCGCATCACGGTTTTTTGAGTCACGGATCAGATAATTTTACGGGAAAAAAACAAAGGGGAGACAAATATAACTTTCCTTTTCCAGTTATTACTTAGCTTTGTCTGTATCTTTTCACTGCAGCTCTGTGTGTTGTAACGGCACTATTTTGTTAGAGCGCAGAGAGCATTGATATGGTGTGTGGGGGTGAACCTTGGGGAGTGATCCATATGGACCACGGATCAACTATGGTCCGTTACACCACTGGACCTGACCTAGATGTGGATTTTAAGCGGAGACCTTGTGGCTCTCCAGGAACAGGTCAGAGGCCCGTACCTTTCAAAGCAGCCTCAACACAGTCACACACACATTTCTTAAAAATCACACTGAAATGAAGGTGGCAGACAAAAGCAGAATGCGTTGACCTTGGGATGACACCGCTGTCTATGTGGTGTGGTTGTTAGTATCTGCGTTTTGAAGGGCGCTTTTACACCTAGCTCATCAGACTGTTTGATTAAAATGGCTTACAGCTAAGCATAAATCATCTAACTATGTCCACTCAGGTGGCCCCAAAAGCACAGCAACCAACACACATCAACAAACAGAGCCAAAACCACAGCACCCCACACCTTCATCACACAAAACCCCTCAAAGGATATTCACTGCAATGTACCACCAAAAATCACAGCACCTACTCTTTCTCTTACCCACTCAGTACACCCAAAACCAGGTTGAGCACGAAAAAGGATCCCAGAATGATTAAACTAACAAAGTAGATCCAGGGTGTTTCAAATCCGATGGCGTCGTTTACCTGCAGGACCCCAGATCAGCCTGTTAGCATCGTTAACCTGCATGGCTCCTGAGTCGTGTTAGACTTTTTAGACTGCAGGACACTATAACAATTCGTTACTCTTGCTTATCTGCAGGACAGCGGGATGGCTTGTTAGCCTTGTTAACCCACAGTTGTACAACTCAGCTTAATATCAAAGTTAACCTGCAAAATCAAAAATCCGCTTGTTAAGTCACATGAGTCCAGGTCACTGCCCTGCCCCTTCAGTGTTGTCAGTCAATTCTTGCTCTCTGCACTGGCTCCTGTCGGCCCCCTGGTGGACACACTGAGAAGTGCACCCACTCCCAGTAGGGCTCTGGCTGGCCTCATTCTGGGGGGCGTGTCAAAGTCATGCCCTGCCCAAAGATGGGAGGGGGCTGGAATGACAGATGCTTGCAGAGAAAAGAGAGGGGAAGGGCTTAGTCTGAAAGAAAAGAGGAAGCGCTTACCCACTCAACACACCAAGAACAAGGTTCAGAACAAAGAAGGATCCGAAGATGACAAGACTGACAAAGTAAACCCACGGAAGCTCAAGATGGCAGTTCATCAAGAACCCATGGCAGCAGAGCCACAGCCAATAACACAGGGGATCTGAGGAAGAGGAATCAGCCAATAACACAGGGAGATTGAGGGAGGAGAGACAGTGAGAAAACAGCAGAGCCACAGCCAATAACACAGGGGAGACTGAGGGAGGAGAGACAGTGAGAAACAGCAGAGCCACAGCCAATAACACAGGGGAGACTGAGGGAGGAGAGACAGTGAGAAACAGCAGAGCCACAGCCAATAACCAGGGAAGACTGAGGGAGGAGAGACATGAGAAACACAGGGAGACTGAGGGAGGAGAGACAGTGAGAAACAGCAGAGCCACAGCCAATAACACAGGGGAGATTGAGGGAGGAGAGACAGTGAGAAACAGCAGAGCCACAGCCAATAACACAGGGAAGACTGAGGGAGGAGAGACAGTGAGAAACAGCAGAGCCACAGCCAATAACACAGGGGAGACTGAGGGAGGAGAGACAGTGAGAAACAGCAGAGCCACAGCCAATAACACAGGGGAGACTGAGGGGGGAGAGACAGTGAGAAACAGCAGAGCCACAGCCAATAACACAGGGAGACTGTGGAAAGCAGAGCCACAGCCAATAACACAGGGGAGACTGAGGGAGGAGAGACGGAGAGAAACAGCAGAGCCACAGCCAATAACACAGGGGAGACTGAGGGAGCAGAGAGACAGGGGAGTGAGAAACAGCAGAGCCACAGCCAATAACAGGGGAGACAGGGAGGGAGACTGCCAATAACACAGGGAGACTGAGGAGGAGAGACAGTGAGAAACTGCAGAGCCACAGCCAATAACACAGGGAGACTGAGGGAGGAGAGACAGTGAGAAACAGCAGAGCCACAGCCAATAACACAGGGGAGACTGAGGGAGGAGAGACAGTGAGAAACAGCAGAGCCACAGCCAATAACACAGGGGAGATTGAGGGAGGAGAGACAGTGAGAAACAGCAGAGCCACAGCCAATAACACAGGGGAGACTGAGGGAGGAGAGACAGTGAGAAACAGCAGAGCCACAGCCAATAACACAGGGGAGACTGAGGGAGGAGAGACAGTGAGAAACAGCAGAGCCACAGCCAATAACACAGGGGAGACTGAGGGAGGAGAGACGGTGAGAAACAGCAGAGCCACAGCCAATAACACAGGGGAGACTGAGGGAGGAGAGACAGGGTGAGAAACAGAAACAGAGCCACAGCCAATAACACAGGGGAGACTGAGGAGGAGAGACGGTGAGAAACAGCAGAGCCACAGCCAATAAACAGGGGAACTGAGGGAGGAGACTGAGAGGAGCCACAGACAGGGGAGACTGAGGGAGAGAAACAGCAGAGCCACAGCCAATAACACAGGGGAGACTGAGGGAGGAGAGACGGTGAGAAACAGCAGAGCCACAGCCAATAACACAGGGGAGACTGAGGGAGGAGAGACGGTGAGAAACAGCAGAGCCACAGCCAATAACACAGGGGGGAGACTGAGAAACAGCAGAGGCCAATAACACAGGGGGAGACAGGGAGGCACGTACACTCTCAGGGGGAGTGACAGAGTAATCACAGGCGGCCCTGACCTCACATTACTGACCTCCGCACTGACCTGGTCACCTGATCAAGCTGTAGACTGAAGAGTATGATTACCTGATCAGGTGACTTACATGAGGTATTTCACTGAAGTACTGGATATGCTGGGCCTAGTTGTGCTGAGCGGTCTGTTCTCAGCACTGTATGTTCTTATTCATCTGTGTAACTATCCATGTCAGCTAGTCTATGTCTGTTCCTCTGTGTATGCAGTAATATTTAATGTGTGTCTTCATCTAAACTTAGCTATGATGGTTATGATCTACATGATCCTCAAAACCATGTCCCTCACTACCATTACCATACCCTTTTCCATGGAAACCAAGAGCAGGTGAGCAGAGGCAGAGCAGAGAGAGGTGGGGAATCACCTTAGATATCATGTGTCAACCAATCAGAATACAGAGGAGGGGTTGAGGGAGCAGTGACTGATATTGTGGGGCATTTTTTGTGTCCACCTAACAGAATGCAAAAGTAAGGCAGGTGTGGGTGGGCACTCATCCAGTTAACCAGTCAGCATGCAGTATCGGTGAATGGGGATGGGGGCGGAGACTCATCAGAACATATAAGTGCCCTCCAATCAGAATGTATGGGAGAGACCTGGGAGGATGGGCTCTTATCCATTGCACCAACCAGCAGGCAGGGCCAGAACTCACCCAGTACAGCACGTCGGTCCAGCCCTCCATGGTGATGCACTGGAACACGGTCAACATGGCGAAGAGGAAGTTGTCGAAGTTGGTGATGCCCCCATTGGGGCCGTGCCAACCTTCTTTGCATACGGTGCCGTTGATTGGGCACAGGCGGCCATGACCTGAGACTGCACACGGTGCAGGTTCCTCCTCTGCTATAACATCTATTGCAGCAACAAGACAACGTTCATTTACTTAATCTCAATTTAACATGGATGTCCTACTGGGTTAAACATCTCTTTGAAGAGGGACCTGGAATGGCAGGGTATGAATTGGCATTCTGCTCACTGCTGCAACGCTCCAACCAGCTTAAGAAATATGATTACTATATCATCAATACTATATCTGCTATATCACTTCAATACTATATCATCAATACTACAAATGCTATATCACTTCAATACTATATCATCAATACTATATCTGCTATATACTTCAATACTATATCATCAATACTATATCTGCTATATCATGCAGATATAGTATTGATGGAAAGTCGGAAAGGAATTTGCTCAGGTAGTTCACAGAAAGAAATAACAGTAATAACTATAGAAATAACTAATACCATAAAACAACGATCATGTGATATGAAAATAATGATGACAACAATGATATTGATGATGGTGATGGTAATGGTAATGGTGATGGTGATGATGATGGCGATGGTGATGGCGATGGTGATGTAATGGTGATGATGGTGATGGCTATGGTGATGGTGATGGTGATGGTGATGATGATTATGTGTTTCAGGTTTTATTTCCGTCAGTTGTTGGCCTCACCTGTACCAGGAAAGAAGCAGGTAGCGTGCATTTTCCCGATGAAGAGCTCCAGCCCAATGATGGCATAGATGATGATCACGAACAGAACCAGGAGGGCGATGTGCAGGAGGGGGACCATGGCTTTAATAATGGAGTTCAACACGACCTGTAAACCTGCGACAGGAGGGAAACCATCCTCACTAACCACACAACAACAAGCTACAACGACCTGTAAACCTGTGACAGGAGGGAAACCATCCTCACTAACCACGCGACAACAAGCTACAACAACCTGTAAACCTGTGACAGGAGGGAAACCATCCTCACTAAACAACAAGCTACAACAACCTGCGACAGGAGGGAAACCATCCTCACTAACCACGCAACAACAAGCTACAACAACCTGTAAACCTGTGACAGGAGGGAAACCATCCTCACTAACCACGCAACAACAAGCTACAACAACCTGTAAACCTGTGACAGGAGGGAAACCATCCTCACTAACCACGCGACAACAAGCTACAACAACCTGTAAACCTGTGACAGGAGGGAAACCATCCTCACTAACCACGCGACAACAAGCTACAACAACCTGTAAACCTGCGACAGGAGGGAAACCATCCTCACTAACCACGCGACAACAAGCTACAACAACCTGTAAACCTGCGACAGGAGGGAAACCATCCTCACTAACCACGCGATAACAAGCTACAACAACCTGTAAACCTGCGACAGGAGGGAAACCATCCTCACTAACCACGCGATAACAAGCTACAACAACCTGTAAACCTGTGACAGGAGGGAAACCATCCTCACTAACCACGCGACAACAAGCTACAACAACCTGTAAACCTGCGACAGGAGGAAACCATCCTCACTAACCACGCGATAACAAGCTACAACAACCTGTAAACCTGCGACAGGAGGGAAACCATCCTCACCAACCACGCGATAACAAGCTACAACAACCTGTAAACCTGCGACAGAGGGAAACCATCCTCACTAACCATGCTACAACAAGCTACAACAACCTGTAAACCTGTGACAGGAGGAAACCATCCTCACTAACCACGCGATAACAAGCTACAACAACCTGTAAACCTGTGACAGGAGGGAAACCATCCTCACTAACCACGCAACAACAAGCTACAACAACCTGTAAACTACATCACTGCACAGCTGCATCCATGTGCAGAAAAAACTAAAGCAGAGAGGAGGGTGGGGAAGAGTAAAGAGGGGATGGGGAAGAGTAAAGAGGGTAGGCAATATGTAGGGGGAAGAGTAGAGGGAAGAGAGGAAGAGTGACAAGGGAAAAGGGAAGGGAAGAGAAGGAATGGGAAAAGGACAGATTGAAGGAAGGAGAAGAGTAAAGGAGAACAGACAGAGGAAGGAAAAAAGAAAGGAGAGCAGAAAGAGGAAGGAATAGAGTAAAGGAGGGCAGAGGGAGGAAGGAGAATAGTAAAGGAGAGCAGAGAGAGGAATGAAAGAGTAAAGGAGAGCAGAGAGAGGAAGGAGAATAGTAAAGGAGAGCAGAGTGAGGAAGGAGAAGGAGGAGCAGAGAGAGGAAGGAGAATAGTAAAGGAGAGCAGAGTGAGGAAGGAGAAAGTAAAGGAGAGCAGAGAGAGGAAGGAGAATAGTAAAGGAGAGCAGAGTGAGGAAGGAGAAGAGTAAAGGAGAGCAGAGAGAGGAAGGAGAATAGTAAAGGAGAGAAGAGAGAGGAAGGAGAAGAGTAAAGGAGAGAAGAGAGAGGAAGGAGAATAGTAAAGGAGAGCAGAGAGGTGGTGGGGCTACTCACTGGGCACTCCTGAGACCAGCCGGAGGGGTCGCAGCACGCGGAACGCTCTGAGTGCTTTCACATCGAAGCCGCCTGGCTTCCCGCCGTGCGCGTGCGCTGACGGGTGGTTCCCTGTAGTTTCCTCCTTGTCTTTGGTTAAAACCTCCAAGACAACACTAAATAACCTGCAACAAAACACATGACACCATTACTTTAAAGAAAGCATGGCACAACATGACACTGAATAACCTGCAACAAAGCACACAGCACTGTTACATTAAACAAGACATAGCACATCGTTGCACTACCTAACCTGCAACAAAACAATGCATGGATACACAAACTAACCTGCCACAAAAGACAACACCAACAAAACCATCAGTTACACTAAATAACCTGCAACACAAAATAGAATTTAAATTTAGCAGAAGCGCACTGCTGAGCAGGGAGCTGAGTCTAAGCCCTCGCAGCACGGGCCCTGTTCCCTGTCCAATGGGCTACATTAAGGTACAATAAATAGCTTCCATTAAACAATGATTCATCTGCCTCAAGGCAAGTCTAACATGCATGTCTCTGACAATAATATAATGTACAGTGTGACATGACAAAATCGCACAGTGCAATGTATACCAGAATAGGACAAATATCACAATAAACCGAAACAAACCTGGCTACCTAATAAGAAGGTAATTCTATCAGTGCCAAACAGCAGAGGTAATGAACAACAATCCACTAACCCCATACTGTTACACTGAAATATACTGAAATTGTGTGTCTTTTTATCTGTTTTACAATTTACTACTATTAACTTGTTTAACCTGAAGTTAGTTTCCTATCTCTTGTTCTTTGCCACCTCTGTTTTGGCAACACAATAAACACCTTTGAATGGGGAAAAAGAGACAGTGAAAGTGAATTATGAGAGATACATATAGAGACAGAGATGGGGGCAGACAGCTGAGAGGGGAAGTGAAGGAGACAGAGAGAAAGAGAAGGAGCAAGAGTGACTCACTCTTCATTCAAAAGGTGATTTATTTGAGTTATCTGGGCCATATACTGTATCTGTGTGTCAGACTCTGTTTATGTGGATGCTCGGTGAACTCACTGGGGCTCCTGGAGACACAGCATCAATCTCAACACTTAAAACCTGCAGTAACACTCTACTGGTGCTGAAGCTGGTGTTAGCTTTTCCTTATATCTGTGTTTTAAATTATAATCCTGTTTGGTTGATTATGCTTGCTTTCGCAACACGCCTTCATATACGTCAGGGGCTGATTCATGGTTTCACGTTCCTTCCGTTACATGTGCACTGTCCATATGCAATGCCTTTGTCACTGTAGTCACCTGGTGCCCACCTATCAGAATGTGCCCAGTGTGGTTATTTAAAGGGCAGCAGTGCGGATAATGTTCCGTGTTAAGTGCCGCCTCTTGCGGTTCTCATGCCGATAGCATGTCTAAGCTAGTCCATCTGAAGGTGTAGCACACAGAAAAAAAACCAACTCTATTTCTGTATATTCATCCCCATTTTTGCTTATCTCATATTTATGTGAGCAATACTTGTGTTTTCAATATGTATCTCCATCCTGCAAGAACACTGCATTAACAGGTTCCAAATCTTAGTTCTTCCCCCTCCAGTAAACTAAGAATGTTCAGACAAAGAACAATTTGTTTAATCTGTCGTTCCATGACCTAGAAAATAACTCTCCCTGGCTCTGGCTCCTCTTATATCTTAAACTCGACCCTTCAAGAGTTTGAAGTTCAGTTGTCTGGAACTAATCCCCCCGCACCCCCTTTCTGTTGAATTTCCCTCTCTTAGGACTCCGCTCTGGGTCTTGTTTCTCCAATTTAAATTAAATGTAATTGCTGAAAATACCCCTGTCCTGGTCCACCCGGCCTATGATAAAGGTGGAACAGTTAGCCCTGTGCTGGTCCACTCAGTCTCTCATACAGGTGGAACAGTTAGCCCTGTGCTGGTCCACTCAGTCTCTCATACAGGTGGAACAGTTAGCCCTGTGCTGGTCCACTCAGTCTCTCATACAGGTGGAACAGTTAGCCCTGTGCTGGTCCACTCAGTCTCTCATACAGGTGGAACAGTTAGCCCTGTGCGGGTCTCTCATACAGGTGGAACAGTTAGCCCTGTGCTGGTCCACTCAGTCTCTCATACAGGTGGAACAGTTAGCCCTGTGCTGGTCCACCCGGCCTCTGATAAAGGTGGAACAGTTAGCCCTGTGCTGGTCCACCCAGTCTCTCATACTATGATAAAGGTGGAACAGTTAGCCCTGTGCTGGTCCACCCGGCCTATGATAAAGGTGGAACAGTTAGCCCTGTGCTGGTCCACTCAGTCTCTCATACAGGTGGAACAGTTAGCCCTGTGCTGGTCCACTCAGTCTCTCATACAGGTGGAACAGTTAGCCCTGTGCTGGTCCACCCGGCCTATGATAAAGGTGGAACAGTTAGCCCTGTGCTGGTCCACTCAGTCTCTGATAAAGGTGGAACAGTTAGCCCTGTGCTGTTCCACTCAGTCTCTCATACAGGTGGAACAGTTAGCCCTGTGCTGGTCCACCTGGCCTATGATAAAGGTGGAACAGTTAGCCCTGTGCTGGTCCACTCAGTCTCTCATACAGGTGGAACAGTTAGCCCTGTGCTGGTCCACTCAGTCTCTCATACAGGTGGAACAGTTAGCCCTGTGCTGGTCCACTCAGTCTCTCATACAGGTGGAACAGTTAGCCCTGTGCTGGTCCACTCAGTCTCTCATACAGGTGGAACAGTTAGCCCTGTGCTGGTCAACTCAGTCTCTCATACAGGTGGAACAGTTAGCCCTGTGCTGGTCCACTCAGTCTCTCATACAGGTGGAACAGTTAGCCCTGTGCTGGTCCACTCAGTCTCTCATACAGGTGGAACAGTTAGCCCTGTGCTGGTCTACTCAGTCTCTCATACAGGTGGAACAGTTAGCCCTGTGCTGGTCCACTCAGTCTCTCACACAGGTGGAACAGTTAGCCCTGTGCTGGTCCACTCAGTCTCTCCACCCGGCCATACAGGTGGAACAGTTAGCCCTGTGCTGGTCCACAGTCTCTCATACAGGTGGAACAGTTAGCCCTGTGCTGGTCCACTCAGTCTCTCATACAGGTGGAACAGTTAGCCCTGTGCTGGTCCACCCGGCCTCTGATAAAGGTGGAACAGTTAGCCCTGTGCTGGTCCACCCGGCCTATGATAAAGGTGGAACAGTTAGCCCTGTGCTGGTCCACCAGTCTCTGATACAGGTGGAACAGTTAGCCCTGTGCTGGTCCACTCAGTCTCTCATACAGGTGGAACAGTTAGCCCTGTGCTGGTCCACCCGGCCTATGATAAAGGTGGAACAGTTAGCCCTGTGCTGGTCCACCCGGCCTCTGATAAAGGTGGAACAGTTAGCCCTGTGCTGGTCCACTCAGTCTCTCATACAGGTGGAACAGTTAGCCCTGTGCTGGTCCACCTGGCCTATGATAAAGGTGGAACAGTTAGCCCTGTGCTGGTCCACTCAGTCTCTCATACAGGTGGAACAGTTAGCCCTGTGCTGGTCCACTCAGTCTCTCATACAGGTGGAACAGTTAGCCCTGTGCTGGTCCACTCAGTCTCTCATACAGGTGGAACAGTTAGCCCTGTGCTGGTCCACTCAGTCTCTCTCTGATAAGGTGGAACAGTTAGCCCTGTGCTGGTCAACTCAGTCTCTCATACAGGTGGAACAGTTAGCCCTGTGCTGGTCCACTCAGTCTCTCATACAGGTGGAACAGTTAGCCCTGTGCTGGTCCACTCAGTCTCTCATACAGGTGGAACAGTTAGCCCTGTGCTGGTCTACTCAGTCTCTCATACAGGTGGAACAGTTAGCCCTGTGCTGGTCCACTCAGTCTCTCACACAGGTGGAACAGTTAGCCCTGTGCTGGTCCACTCAGTCTCTCATACAGGTGGAACAGTTAGCCCTGTGCTTATGGGTAATGGAGCAGATCTGAGCTCAGAGCCCAGAGGATATACGCTCCCATGGGCCTTAAATCAAAGCAATCACTTAAAGCGCTGAGTGCCATCTCTCCCTGCTTACTGTGTTTTCACTCCAGGCATAAAGATGCATTATAGGGGAACATTATCATTCTGTAATTTAGTTAAAAACATTCACATTTGTCTTAACATGATCCCATCCACCTCTGGTGCCTCTGAGACACAGGAGATATAAACTTAACATCTCTTGTCTTTGGCTGAAATAGTCCACAGGAAAAGGGCGAAGCCTTGGATTTAGTCCTTAAGGGGGGGAAAGACGTAACAGGGACAGAAGGAGAAGGCTTGACAGGTAAGGAGGAGAAGGAGGCCGAGCAGGTGCAGGACTAGGTGGAGAACAGGTATATAACGCACAGGGAACAGGTTTGGTACTTACCCTACGACTACAATTACAAAATCCAGCATGTTCCAGCCGTTTCTCACATACGCATTCTGGTGCATTACTAATCCATATGCTATAATCTTCAAAAAGGTTTCAATTGTAAAAATGATGAGGAAGGCATATTCGACTGTTTCCTGAAAGAGAGAGAGAGAGAGAGAGAGAGAGAGAGAGAGAGATAATATTACATCAATAATAGCTGGTTCGATGACTGCTATGTCCAACGCATTGACAGTGCACCCATTCAGAAGAATCGGAGATGGCGAGAACAGGTTAAATCGATTCCCAGGTGTGAGGCCCAATGACTGCACTGGCTGTGGAGAATTAAAGCATTTTTTGATTGGTTAAAATCTGAGCGTAGCTCCACCCTAACAGGGTTGATGACAGCTCTTTCCCCGGATCTCTCATAGTCGTTCGTGCCGCAGGGCCCTGGCGAGGAGCCGGGTGTTTGTGTGGCCTCTTCCTCTGATTGATGCACAGTGTTTTCCCAAAGCTTCCCCTGCTGAGCCGGGCCTAATCCGGCCACTCAGGTGAGACCGCGCCAAAGGCAGCAGATTAGGGAGGTAATCCCTTTAAAAAGCGGCGCGGCCTCCAGGTGGCCCCGGGAGTAAAAGCACATGTTCGCCGCGCAGCAGCTGTGTTCGCCCGGCGGCCAGGTGCTCCGGTCTCAGCCACACCTTTACCTGGCCGGGGCTGGAGGCTGGCTTTGGCTCAGCCCCGCTGAGGGGAAATGGAGGTCAGGCATGGTGGGAGCCTCAGCCGCATCGCTCTCTAGCGGCCTGCGCTGGCTGGGTGCCTGCAGGTTCATGGACTGATCACATTTTTGTGTTCTAATGGGTTCACTCAGGAGGTACTGCTGGCCTTGATCCCTCCCCTCAAATCAGAGACTGACTTGGACCTGGAACCCCAGGTGAGTGCTATCGGCTATCAGTCCCGTCCATTAATCAATTATCAGTTCAGAAATCTAACTAGCAGTACGAAGTAGCAGTAAGAAAACTAGCAGTACTGCTGGCTCTGAAGGCCAGATTTTAGTATCTCTGTCATAGCCTGTCACAGCCTCTAATACAGAATAACTTGAAACTGGGTCCTGGGGGCCAGCAGTATTGTTGGTTTAGTTCTGTAACTGATGATTGTCAGGTCAACATCAGGCTCTGATTGGAGGAGAGGACTGGAAACCAGCAGCACTGCTGACCCAGAGGGCCGGAGCTGGCCATCCTGGCATAGGCGCTGTGTGACTGGTGTCACGCCTACAGCACTGGGAGAGATAAAAGCGAAGGTTTTTTGTTGCCATGCAAACCTGAGTCATGTGCGCGCCCGCTTTTCCCCTGAGCATATGGGGGAAGGTCACCTGCCGCTGCTGACGGCACAGTTTGGCTGTTCAGGTGGGAAAAAGATGGGAAAAAAACGAGAGAACAGCATCACCTTGCACTGCCACCTTGAACAGGGCCCCAGGCCCACCCAGAGACTGGCACTGCTGCTGCAGCCATACCTGTGTCAGGTAACGTCTGTATCAGGGTCCTGGACCTCACATGCCAGGCTAATGCCGCTCTGCTAGCAGCCTACCAAAAGCAGCACAGTTCTGAGCCATAACCCCACACAGTTTACGGGCCCGTTGTGCTGTACTGTTGGCCAGATTACATTCCCATACTACTGCCTGTGTCATTATGTGTCTTTGTATTTCACGCCATCATGCAGACACATCTATGTCATTGTGCCAAATGTCATGCTGTCAGCCAGTAGCGGGCACATACCAGGCAAGAGACACACATTTTCTCACCTCTTAGGATGGGTGGGATATGACAAAAGCATAAGGTTTGCAAACAAACAGTGTTGATGCATTAGCTTTTTTTTTTTTTTTTCAAAAGTGACAGAGATGCATCAGTCAGAAATATAAAACATTAACTACCAATACAAACAAATCCCCAAAACCTCTGACAGTGGGACAGGAAGTGACCCCACAGCCAGGGGTGTAGGAACTGGGGGCAGGGGGATACATGTATCATACACAGACAAAGGCAATACAGTCAAAAGAAATCAGTGCAGCATGTTTCTACACATCTCAGTGGACATGCTGTAGCTATCACTAGCTAAAAGTCCCAAGTGATATGTTTCAGAGATCTGAGCAGACCCTATCCAACGAGTACGCACAATACTCCTATCACAGCGACAGATCTCATCTCCGGCTCACTTCCCCATGAAATGAGCATTGCTGACACAGATATTACACCAATCTGGGAGTCTGAATAAAACATGAGCCGGTTATTTAATACTTATCTTTTTTGCCACCATTGTCAGAAAGGAGCAAAATATTTTCAGTTTTGCAGCTGAGTGGAAATAAATAAAATGAGTGAACTTTACTGTCTCTGTCATCAGTCACACACCTGAGCTCACCCGACAGCGACACGGCGTCTCTGGCATGGGGCCATCCTTCACGCTTATTGATCATCATCTTATGACACTAAAAGTCTGTGCACAAACTGATCGTTCTTTATGACATCATAAAGAATGATCACTTTACTCCCATTTACATTTTGAGCATTTGGCAGACGCTTTTATCCAGGGCGACACCATCCATCTGTACAGCTGGATATTTACTGAGGCGATTTACACTAATTATCTTAGGTACAGCAGCAGTGCCCCCACCTAGGAATCAAACCGGCAATCTTTCAGCTACATGCCCAGTACCCTAGCCATTACACTTCAGTGTAATACCCGAGTTACAAACTCAGCTTCTTATCTATTATGCTGCACTGCCGCAGTTTAGCAACAGGCCTGTAATTCAAACATTAAATACTCAGATGGGAATTTGTTCTTCTGAGGGGTCTAAAAGGTCTGGGGATGATGAATTCCACACTTAGATCTTGACAGTTTACAGTGGTAGCCAACAGTTTGTTTGTCAAAAATGGAAGAGTTGCTTTTGTTTATATGCAAATAAGTGATACTGCACACGGTTTCTTCATCTTTTGACTGCACTCCTATCATCACCCTTCTCTATGATCAAGAAAGGGAGGGGAAGATTTCTCATCTAACGGTAAAGGTCTATTCCATTCTGCTGTACTGTAGAAAAGTACCCGTTTAGTGTGCCCTATGGTTGCACTGCTGTTCCAGCCTACATCAGAGACGTGTGTATGTAGTGTGTGTGTGCGCTGATAGCATTAGCCACACACACTTTAACTTGCTGAATGCAGGCACTCTCCTCCCTTAGACGGCCACGCGTGGCCCTCTCACGCTCCACCAGAGCCGCACAATGAGGGGGTTCCAGCTTCCCTAACAGCCCAACGGCCCAATCATCCCCTGCGTAAGGGAGTCTCTCTGCTGCATGGCCCTGTGTGAGCACGCCTGCAGGGGGCGCTCTTACGCCCCGGTCCCAGCTTTCCTAACAGCCCAACGGCCCAATCATCCCCTGTGTGAGGGAGTCTCTCTGCTGCATGGCCCTGTGCGAGCACGCCTGCAGGGGGCGCTCTTACGCCCCAGTCCCAGCTTTCCTAACAGCCCAACGGCCCAATCATCCCCTGCGTAAGGGAGTCTCTCTGCTGCACGGCCCTGTGCGCGCACGCCTGCAGGGGGCGCTCTTACGCCCCGGTCCCAGCTTCCCTAACAGCCCAACGGCCCAATCATCCCCTGCGTGAGGGAGTCTCTCTGCTGCACGGCCCTGTGCGAGCACGCCTGCAGGGGGCGCTCTTACGCCCCAGGCCTGGCCCAGGCAGAGCGACGGCCAGGGACAGCAGGGCTCGGAGTCACAGCCCGACCGATCCAGGGTTCAGCGATCTGACACTCATGTCAACCATCTGTTAGCAAAATACACTGAATATTGTGATGAAAACCGCGTAAAATGTTCAGCCCCTCTAAGTGGGCTGAGCGAGCATAGTGAAGTGAGCACCTCCTGGGGGGGCCGCGGGGACGCTGTGAGCGTTTTAAACCAGACTGGAGTTCTGCGCCGTCTACTGCTCAAATGGTTAGTCATTTGAAGGGACAATATTAAAAGGGAGTTATCCCATTGCTTAATTGTTTGTTGCCGACCTGCAAAAAATCGAAGCTGCGATGTGGAAAGCCGTGCAAAGCCGTTCTGCAAATTACTGAGCATGTATTCCTGCACTATTCCCATATCACCTATCTGTGGCATGGCACTGGATTTGCTTGTGTCTTTACTGGTCTTTAGCTTAGAGTGGTTTTACAGCCTTTTTGGACCTTTAGTTTTGGAATAATCTGCTGAAGGACAAACCTATGAATTGTAAATTGGTTTGGAAGAAGCAAGGGGTGTGTCTAAATTTCTGCTATATTTGCAAACATCAGGGGGCAAAAAAGAGCGAGCTATGCTGCCGCTGCATACCATAGACCGAATGTAGGTCAGTTTGAGTCAACTTAATCAAGTGCCAATGCAAAGATGGTGAAAAAAAAACAATAAAAAATGAATTGAAAATAAATCATAACAACCAAAAATACGCATCATATTTTTATCTCCTGACCTGACATTTCTTGTAGATTACAGTACATTTGAATGTAATGGTATGCAGGCAGCAGCCAGTGCCCTCTGAACAAACATCCCTGGGATGTATAAAAAAATAATGATAAATGAGTTTTCTACCCTGGACAGCGCACACATGCAGAGAACAGGATACAGACATGAGCAAGCTGCAGTCGCATCATTTGCGTCTGGTGCTTACTGAGGCAGGCCAGAAACAGGGAAGCAAACCACACAGCGTAACAGAGGGTAATTCATGCTGTCACATCAAGTGTAACGAAGAAGGGGTGGGGGTGATGAATGCATGAATGCTTCGCTCTGGTGTATACCCTGTCCAATAGTAGATGAATTCCACAGTCTCTCCTGGCCAATTGGAGATCATCACATGAGTTTGTCCAGGCCAGCAGGATAAAAAAATTCCAACAGTTTACCCCAGCCAATAGAACATCAGCACCACATTCTGTCCTGGCCAATAGGAGAACAATGCAGAGTCCAACCTGCCCAGTCTCACAGGAATTCTACTGTGTATCCCAGCTAATAGGAGAACAGACCAACAGTATGACCTGGCCAACAGGAGACTAGCTGCAAAGACAGACCTGGCCAATGGGAGAACAGCAGTTAAGACAGGTCAGAACAGTGAAGGAAATGCAATGAAAGATGAGCATTAGTTATGGCCCCCTGTTAGAAGGGTCTGGAGTTTACATGTAGGTGTGAAATTTCAGATATAATGGTGGCAGGAATAAAAAAAAAATGCCAATGTATTCATTAAAGTAAATCCAACACAAACCTGAACAAACAGCCATCCTCATTCACTCAGACAGTCTCTACCACACATCAGCAACGCTCGGCCGTTCCTACTGCAGTGAAACTCAAATACAGCCCTGCGGAATTCTGTGAGTCATTGCTCCGGAGGATAGGCCCCCCACCTCCCCTTCCCTTCCCAAGACCGTCCCAGAACCCCCCCAAACCCACTCCACCACTGCTTCCTGCTTCACGGTCCCAAACCCTCACACACACACACTAGATATAAGCCGACTGTACATCCACACCAAGAGCAGAGAGGGTAGAGGCCAGAGACTTTCTAATAATAAGGCACGTCTGATTATTCCTGTTTTTCCCTTGCTGCCAGATTAAAGCGATGGTTTTATGAGTCTGGCATTTCATCTCTCACAGAGAGGCACTTTTAAGAGTAAAATGAAATGGGGGAGAAAAACAAAGGCAGAGTCAGAACGCTGTGCCTATGTGTCTGTGTGTGTGTGTGTGTGTGTGTGTGTGCGTGTGTTTATGTGTGTGTGTGTGTGTGTGTCTGTGTGTGTGTGTTTATGTGTGAGTGTGTGTGTGTGCGTGTGTTTATGTGTGTGTGCGTGTGTTTATGTGTGTGTGTGTGTATGTGTGTGGGATGAGGAGGAGAGACCGTGTTCTCTCATGCATGGTCCACATCAGCAATTACTCCTGCGCAGATTACACAAGCTCCAACACACACTCAGCACTGACACTAACTGCCCCAAGCTCCAACACACACTCAGCACTGACACTAACTGCCCCAAGCTCCAACACACACTCAGCACTGACACTAACTGCCCCAAGCTCCAACACACACTCAGCACTGACACTAACTGCCCCAAACCCAACACACACTCAGCACTGACACTAACTGCCCCAAGCTCCAACACACACTCAGCACTGACACTAACTGCCCCAAACCCAACACACACTCAGCACTGACACTAACTGCCCCAAACCCAACACACACTCAGCACTGACACTAACTGCCCCAAACCCAACACACACTCAGCACTGACACTAACTGCCCCAAGCTCCAACACACACTCAGCACTGACACTAACTGCCCCAAGCTCCAACACACACTCAGCACTGACACTAACTGCCCCAAGCTCCAACACACACTCAGCACTGACACTAACTGCCCCAAACCCAACACACACTCAGCACTGACACTAACTGCCCCAAACCCAACACACACTCAGCACTGACACTAACTGCCCCAAACCCAACACACACTCAGCACTGAAACTAACTGCCCCAAACCCAACACACACTCAGCACTGACACTAACTGCCCCAAACCCAACACACACTCAGCACTGACACTAACTGCCCCAAACCCAACACACACTCAGCACTGACACTAACTGCCCCAAACCCAACACACACTCAGCACTGACACTAACTGCCCCAAACCCAACACACACTCAGCACTAACACTAACTGCCCCAAACCCAACACACACTCAGCACTGACACTAACTGCCCCAAACCCAGAACCGCTGCTGCTGTTCGTAGGTGACTGAGGACACAGAGCCAAGAAGCACACACTAAACCGTTAAAAACCAACCATGATTAAACAATGTCCACAACAAACGTTCCACATGATAAACACTGTGATTAGGCACAGTCTGTGTTAAGCATTCTATGGGATAAATACCGGTTGTGAAAATGACTGTAGTCAACACAGTCTGCCGATGAGCGCTGTCTGAGAGATACACTGTGACAAAGCACACCGTCATTTGGCCTTTTGTCATAATAGTGCAAAATCTCCCCCCGGTTCCAATACTCTGTAGGAGAATGCCTGGCTTTCGGAGAGGAAACACTGAGGAAGCAATGGCATCCAGCCGACATCGATGAGTACTGGTTTGTGTCTGGCATCCAGCACACAGCACACGGACTCTGTCCACACACTGACTAATGCGCCAGTTCCATGTCCCCACAGTGATGTTTCACTGGTACCTTCTGCACAACGACTGCAGAGACAGGATCCATACACCGAATCCACAAGAGGTTTTGACTTGGTGTGTTCCACTGCCGTGTTCACCCAATAATGACAAGGTTTTAGATGTGTGCAATCCCAAAAACTGAACGGCAACATTCCGTGCACTGATTGCAATGATAATGGCACCAATGGCTCAAAAGTGCGTGACATACTTCCACACATACTTTCGCCTCGATGGTGGGTGAAAACACTCCACGCACACAAAGTCCCATCAATGAACAACAACATTGTACCGTTTAAGTTTTAAATGTAAATGTGCCTTACATTATAGCCACTTATCCAGAGCGACTTTCAACTCAAACTGCAGTAATCTGAGAAATTATTTCAAGAGATCAGCAGTTAAAGGATTTTTGCACATCACCAGTCAAAAAATTGGTCTGAGGACGGAAGTAAAAATCTTTAAATTACTGTAATATGCATACTTTTATAAGTAAGAGAAATAATACATTTTTCAGACATCATGACTATGTAGTATGATTTACGTTTAAGTGCTTGAAAATGCAGCTATTGTAATGCTAATAAGGTATATTTGAACTGGAGACACAATCACACAGTCAAGTAAATTGAGCTGTCAAAAAAATGTGAACTACATATTGGAAAAGGCAGCCTTATAATCTCAAATCTAAAAATAAAAAATATATAAAACTGGAGAAGAAATGTGGCTCAAACATTACTGTAATGTCACTAGAAAAATTTCCGGGGCATAAAACCAAAAATTATAAGACGCTGTAACAATATACAAACACACTTTGTATGGAATAAAAGAGAGCAAAAACAGGTGGACTTATCCATGCAGCATCGATGAAACAGAAAAGGAGGGCAACGCGACAGATTATAGATGAGTCTACCTGTTATTTCAGCCACATAACAACTCTGAGGAAGTAAGAAAATGATCAACACATTCAAATAAACAATTAAGTAGATTTCATGTAAAATTTTATATTTGTCTGAGTAATCTGACTTACTGAATGCCCCAGCCGAGCATAAAAATGCTCATTGCCCTCCAAACTCATCACTGTGATGCTCATGCACACACACATGCATGCACCTACATGTGCATGTATTCACAAAGAAACACTTGTGCCTAAACACATGCACATACTCACAAAAGCACACAAGCACGTGCATGCACTCACATGCGTGCACATGTGGACACTCACACACACACGCGCGCGTGCATGCACTCACATGTGTGCACATGTGGACACTCACACACACACACACGCGTGCGTGCATGCATGAGACTCTGATGCGAGACTTTTCTGAGCCTCTGCACCAGTGCTATTTGCTGAGTCAGTCAGGCGGCCATGGCTGAACAGGCAGGTGAACCCACTCAGGTTACAGTCAGTATCACCTGCCAACTATCCTGTGAGCAGCTGGGAGATGAACACAAAGCTCTCTCTGTTACACACAGGACAGACTATGTGTGTGTGTGTGTATGCATGAGTGCTTATGTGTGTATGCAGTCAGAAAAGTGCAGTCAGCTTGACTGGTTGTGAATGTGTGTATGATTCTTCCTTGTGCAAGCGTGAGAATGACTGTGTGGGTGTAAATGTACACACGGGTGTGTATGTGTCTATAAGCATGTGAACTGTGTGAACAGTTGTGTGTGACGATGTGCAAGTGTGTGTGAGCATTTCAGTACATTTGCTCTCCAACACGTTTGTGTGTGTGGGTGTCTGTGTGTGTGTGTGACAAAATGCGTGCGAGTGTGTTCGAGAGTGAGTGTGTGTGCATCAATGTGAGTGTGAGCGAGTGTGTGTGTCTGTATCCGTTTCAGTGTGCGCCCACGGCCTGATGTCCTTTGACTCCAGTGACACTCTGTTCTTGAGGAGATACGAGCTGCCTCTGCTCTCATGGGGAAATATAATATTAGAATGAATAAGGAAAGAAGGCTATGCTGCCACACTGGGACCTCACACCGCACAAGCTTTTGCCAGGGGAGATTTGGCCAGCACACCATCACAATATACATCAACTATTATTCAACAGATAAAGCTTACATACTGCAGTGGAAATGAGACAAAACTGCCAATAAATACCTTGGCAAGCAGGATGGGTCTTGCAGGAAACATCTCTGCCTTGGTCTGAGTTGGATCAGCATAAGATTGATTCTTTTGGTATGTGGCCACCACTACTTATTCCCATTTCTCCCAATTGCCCTGTCCTGTGGAGTTCCTCAAGGATCTATTTTAGGACCTATAAATTTTTCCATATTTTCCTTTTTAAATTTCTGCATTTCCCCCCTTACCAAATCTCGGCTCAGATTCAGGAGGAGGTCACTGAACACGTGCAACTCCTACGACGGTAAATCAATCGCATGTTGCTATTTGTTATCCTAACATAACATTATGTTCAGCACATGGACCTGCAGGCACCCAGATGAAAGGAAGAGGCTGACAGAGAGCAAAACGCCTGCGGAGTTCAGCTATGTTACCCCAAACGTTACCCAGCAAGGCTGGGCCGATTTCTGGGGATATTCAGCCATACCCTTCAACAGGAGGTGGCCATTTGTGGAAGCCCAACTTTACTGTGACTAAATGCTTTTTCTCTGAATGCCACACAAAGAACACTAATTTACATTCATCCTGCCCCCTTGACTGTATTTTTGCAATTATATCACTGTAAACCAAATATACATATATACGTAACTGTATTCTTGAATCAGACCTGAATATACCCGTAAAATATTGAGGTGACATGACCAAATACAGGCTATGTCAGACCTTTCATTATCTCATTGACTCTTGTTTTGGATTTGAAAAATTAATTATGAGGACTTTCCAGGCATGCTGCTATCAGCTGAGAAATATAGAAATATAGAATCAGCTGTTTTTTTTTTTTAATTTTAAAGAGATACAGAAAAAGTCACCCATGCTTCCGTTTCCACCAGACTGGATTACTGTAATGCCCTGTATTCATGTGTAAATAGCCAGGTTTAATCAGAGCTCCAGCTGGTGTCGAAATTCTACTGCAAGGCTTCTTACAAAAAAACCCACTAAGAGGTCACTTACTACCCCGGTCCTGGCCTCCTCACAGCGGCTGTCTGTGGCTTTCAGGACAGATTTTCAGATTTTCAAGATCGTTTTTTTTTAAAGAAACGTGCTGTTCAGCTCCAGATTACAAAGTGGTGTCACTGATTCCCCCAAATTTAACGGGGCTCTTAGCTTATAAAGCCAGGGGCTCCATTGTAAAACTGTGCCATTGTAAATCTTACAGTCCACAAATGTAAAACCTACGGTCGTCACATTGCACTAATGTAGATTATATAGTCCATATGGAATAAAAATGGATGCTAAAATGCCCCACATGATGTGATAGTACCAAAATGTTCCAAAATGCTACAGCAATTTAAACCCCGTACTCAGCACGCTACGCTAACGTTAGCATCATAAACGTCATGGTACCAGGTCAGAGCCCTCCGATGCTAATGTTAGCATCATAAACGTCATGGTACCAAGTCAGAGCCCTCCGATGCTAACGTTAGCATCATAAACGTCATGGTACCAGGTCAGAGGCCTCCGATGCTAACGTTAGCATCATAAACGTCATGGTACCAGGTCAGAGGCCTCTGATGCTAACGTTAGCATCATAAACGTCATGGTACCAGGTCAGAGGCCTCCGATGCTAATGTTAGCATCATAAACGTCATGGTACCAGGTCAGAGCCTCCGATGCTAACGTTAGAATCATAAATGTCATGGTACCAGGTCAGAGGCCTCCGATGCTAATGTTAGCATCAAAAACATCATGGTACCAGGTCAGAGCCCTCCTGCAACCACTTCCCCCAGCCATCTCCAGCACAGCTTCCTGCATTAATATACACAGATTTTTGTTTTGTAAAGAGTTCATTTCAGTAATGAGGATGCGAGAGCAGGCGGCGTGTGTGTGTGATCGGGAAGGAAGGGGGAGGTGGGGGGTGGGGGTGGAGTGGAGTGGGGGGCAGCTCTATGGAGTCAGTCTGGTCTCTCTGCCTCTCTCACACGCTGATATTTTTAGCACCATTATGTACGAGTAAATAACCATATTTAAGGACTCCTCCGCGTCAGGGCTAATGAGGCTGCAGGGCCTGTGATGCACCAGGAGGTAGCGCTGTGGAGCAGATCGGCTGACAGCGCAGAGAGGAGAGTATTTAAACCCACTACCTATCATTTACACATTAATAATAATAATACAAATAATAATCAGCCTATAAAAATAAAAGCATGCAATGTCTGTTAACTGAGAAAAAAACACAGCAGCAAGGGTATGCTTCATACAACAGTAAAATCATTGCAATAAAAATAACCAGCAGGGCTGAGCAAGGAGAAATAAAGGAAATGCAGTGAACAAAGGAAACGGCATTAAAACGGAGTATAATTAACTAGTACCTTTCTCAGGAGTACAACTGCAGCACCCTACCTGGGAAACAAGACTGCTACTTCACAGCCACCAGCCCAGCTCCCCAACCATGACACTCCACTGCCCTCTCGCGCATGTGCATTCCTGCAGACGGTCTGCGCAGTCAGACTTAGTCACCCACTTTAAAGTAGAGGGTCTGCGCAGTCGTACTCACATATGCGCCTTTCTAGGGGGGCTCTGTGCAGTCACACTCAGTCACACATACTGCAGCAGAGCGTCTGCGCAGTCACAGTCACTCATGCATACCGCAGCAGAGGGTCTGCGCAGTCGCAGTCACTCATGCATACCGCAGCAGAGGGTCTGTGCAGTCGCAGTCACACACTCCGTGTGCCACCTGTTGTCCGCACTTCCTGTTGCAGATGGCCCAGGCGCTCAGCCGTAGCCAATGGCTGTTTGAGGTGCGGGTCACATGCTCCAGCGGTCCGAGCCTGCCCGGAGACATGGCGTTTGCTGTTTATAATGAGCTGCGGAGTTTAATGAGGCTTCAGCGGGAGGGCCGAGAGGCCTGCGCAGATCAGGCTGCGCCCAGCACGGCTCCGCATTTTAAATGTCATTATGCGCAGCGGCCCGAGCTGCCGGGGCACAGAGCTCGTCGCTCCAGTGCTTCTGCAGGGAGAGCCGGCCCCGCACAGGTCAGTACCCAGCAACGCAGCGAGCCGCGCTTCCACTACGCCCAGGACAGAGCCCAGCCAGTCACACAGCCAGTCAGTCATCCAGCCGGTCAATCATCCAGTAGGCCAGAGTGGGCCCTGTGCCCTACCCGCTCCCTCCCAGACACACTGTAGCCTGACTCCCACACACATGCTCACACACATAAATGAGCACACACAAACATACACATATACACATGAATACGCACACACAATGCACACACAACATACACATGCACAGATACATTCACACACACACACACACACATTCTCATGCTCCTACAAATACCAAAACACATGTCTACAGGATAACCTTTCTTGAGCGCACACATAATCTCTCTGTCTCTCTCTCCAGCATACCTGAATAAGACATGAATAAGACAACCAACTCGATCGTACTACAGACTGATCGTACAGAAGAATAAGACTTTCGGAGATGAAAGAAAAGTAGTCCAAGTCGTGTTACAGCAACACAACGTCATCGGCCAATGGTAGAAGCACAAAGCTACAGGACAGCTTCAGCCTGAAAAGAGCCAAACTACAAGAATACAGGTGTATACATGAATGAGGACAGAGGGAGAGAGTCTGAACTTTCCCCTATATTGCATTCTGTTACTATGGTGACCTTTCAGAGTGAGGGTAAACACATGTTGAACCGGCGTAAGACACATACTGCAGACATGAGTTACTAAGGACAACAAATATAAGAAATATTAGGTTATTAATGAATTAACAAGGATATAAAAATACTTTGTGCGTCTAGTCTAATATTAGCTAACGATAATATCAGGTACGAGACTCATTTTGTGAAACTATGAAAGTTGGTTAGTGTGTGAGTATGTTCTTGGGCATGCATTCATATTTGTCTGTGTGTGTGTGTGTGTGTGTGTGTGTGTGTGTAGAATGACACATACAGACTGTGGATGACGCAGACATAGAGTGACCTAATTTCCCCCCAGTTTAAACAGCGGGACAGGAGAGAGATAAACATCATCACACACACACACACACACACAAACAGACACACAAACACACACACACACACACACACACACTCACACATACACACACACACACAAACAGACACACAACACACACACACACACACACACACACACATACACACACACACACACGCACACACACACACACACACACACGCACACACACACACAGAGGCCCGTCATTGTGCCACAATGGAGACAGTCAGGTTTTTAGATAGAAGCCTAAAAATCCATGCCATGTGTTCCATAACCCTAAAATATAAACAGTGGCCCACAGAGTGAGACGTTTGTCTAAGGGACCTTTGACTGGGAGTTCAAATCCCATCCTCATCGTTACAGGCCGTGGCTGGAGGTCTGTATCTAGCAAGGCGGTGAATGGCCCTGCCTCACCGGGGAAGATAGGGGGTTAAGCCAGTTAAGGTCATTGGTCTCATCCCTCTCTAGCTGCCCCTACTGGTCAGGCCAGGTGATTGCAGTGGCACCCACTGAGTGTACACTGACTTTGACATCCTCCAACGGCCCAGGCAGTGTGTGATTAGTGGTGTGGTTGCAGTGTGGGAAATAAGCGGGATCGTTATCCTGTGAACCAGAGGAGTCACGTGCATACAGAAGAGCTGCTGCAGTGAGTCAACTGTGTTGACTGAGGGTTGTGGAAAAAATAAACAATGTACTTACCAGGTCATGATTGATTGAGTTGGAGTCATCTTCAGGGAAGGGAATGTAGACTGCTAAGGCCATGCAGTTGGCAAAAATAGCAATTAATATAAAGACATCAAATGGCCTGAAACACAAGGTCAAGGAAATCACCATAGAAACATTTGCTTTTAAAAAAAAAACCTCACTCATACCAATGCAAGAAAAACATCCTACAGCATTATGAAAAATCACAACTGTGTCAGCTTCACCTGTGACTGGGCATCCTATTTTGGCAGGAGTCACGTATACATTTAAGCAGAAGACCGTATCCAATGACTTGCACAGCTTAAATATTTAAACTCTCTCAATTTCCAGGGCTGAACGAAAACCAAAGGAATGCAGGTAAAGTGACTTGCTCAAGGCTAATCCAGCAGTTCTCTGCTGGGGAATTAAACAAGGAATCTCTGCACTGCAAGCCCAGCTCTCCAACCATGAAACTACACTGCCCCCCAAACAAATACTGTTCTAGGACACTGGGGCTTTGATCGAAATACTATCAAATACTATCTACGTTTGTGGAACCCATCCTCCCTCCAGCTACAGAAAACGTCAAAACCACCTTGACCTTTCATTTCGGTTACCTGAGTTCTATGCATATACAGGAAAAACCACACAATATGGGACAAGCGTCTAAAGGGCCTAGAAGCCAAAGACAGAATAAGGGACCTAAAGAAGATTTCCGCACAGAATTCATTACAACCTCATGATTCATCTGCATTAATGCTAAAATTGATTTATGCATGATATATCAAGATCTGCAAATGTCCTGTATTTCTGATAAAAAAAAACAAACATCAAGAAGAATTTGAACCTAAATTTGAGAGGCAGTTTGGCTGCACTGCTCGGATCCTCTATGCCAGTGTGGGGGAGGGGGTCAGGAAAGCCCCCCTTCCACATGTCAGATAAAACTGTCCACACCAAGAGAGTCGGCTAAAAATGGCCACACATTCAACGGGTAACAGCCATTCCTTTTAACTCTGCAAGAAACATATACAGGAGGGCAAAAAAATGAGAAAAGGCAAGCATGAACACCGCTGCGGGAAAGGTCACACACAAAGCTCTTTCCCCAGAGCGCTGGAGCTTTATATACACACAGCCCTGTCGCTAACATTAATGCTATATGCACACAGCCCTGTCGCTAACATTAATGCTATATACACACAGCCCTGTCGCTAACATTAATGCTATATACACACAGCCCTGTCGCTAACATTAATGCTATATACACACAGCCCTGTCGCTAACGTTAGTGCTATGTACACACAACCATGTCGCTAATGTTAATGCTATATACACACAGCCTTGTTGCTAACATTAATGCTATATACGCGCAGCCCTGTTGCTACTATTAATGATATATACATGCAGCAATGTCGCTAACGTTAATGCTATGTAGACACAGCCCTGTTGCTAACATTAACGCTAGATAGACACAGCCCTGTTGCTAACATTAATGCTATGTACACACACCCTATCGCTAACGTTAATGCTACATACACACAGCACTATTGCTAATGCTAATGCTATAAGCAAACAACCTTGTTGCTAATGCTAAAATTACATACACACAACCCTGTCCCGAATGCTTACAGTCTACATACACACAGCTGTGTGACTAACACTAACACTATTAACATGCAGCCACACAGCTAGCACTGTACTGTAGCACAGTCACGAATGTTAACACTGTATTATATGAAACAGGCCCATTGCTGGCACTGTATGTACACACAGCCCTCTCTAACACACTGATGCCACTGATACTTATGGTGTACTGTGACAGAAAAAAACAATCTCATTTAAGTACACAACAATGCAACCATTGCACACTGTGTAACAATGAGATATAGTCTTGTCAAAAATTTACAGCTGTCTCTACTGATTCTAGCTGACTTGAGTAGCCGACTTTATTGACACTGTAGGCCTTCACCAAGACATGAAAGACAGACAGACTCACAGACACATATGTGGGCACGCACATGTGCATACACACAAACACATACACACACACAAGCACATGCACACTCACACACGTGCATACACACACCCACACAAACACGAGCACACACACACACACGCCCGAGCAGAGGGGCGGGAGGATACTTCCACTCCACCAAGCTGATGCAGGCTCTGCGTATGGGGTTGTTGAGATTGAGGCAGAAGAGGGCGCGGGGGGGCCTGCTGTTGGCACTGCTGCCTTGCTTCTTGCTTTTGGCATACTGCTGCCGCTTCCTCTGGGCGAGCGATCCGACCGGGGCGGGAGCGGGCGCGGGCGCAGGGGCGGGGCCAGCGGTGCTCATGGTCGCAGCGGCCGGCCGCGGGAGAGAGGGGGGAGGAGCTTAGCTGTCTGAGCGGCGAGCTGTGACTCCACTGCTGATGGCATTATTTGCCCCTGTGAGAAAGGGGGGGTGAGAGGGAGAAAGAGAGAGGGAAGGAAAGAGGGAGAAAGGGAGGGAGAGAAGGAGAGGAGGAGGGAGAGAAAGAACATTCACGTTCATATCCATGCCCACCTACATAATACTTAATATACAGCAAAACATAAGATGTGTGAATGTCTTAAGAATGAGATGGTTTTTATCTCTAAAAATGCTGTACTTCTGAAAGTGATAAAATAAAAAAATACAATTTGAAGAATCTGAATCCAAAATTGAATGAAATAGTCTATTGTAGCTACCAGCAATCGAAACATTCGCTGAAATTTCTATCAACTAAGCTCATTTATGTGTAGCTGATACTGCAAAAAAAAAAACTATCCATCTTTCATTTTCAAAAAATTAAAATGTTACGAGGTGCAACTTCAAATGGCAAAAGGAAACAGCGTGAGTACATTTCTAAATTTAGCCGAAACTGAATGCTATTAAAACAGAAAACTTCTGTACAGAGGAAAAAGACAGTAAGGCAAGTGAGGATCCTTTTAGGTCAAAGCAGCAGCCCATAAGCAGATGGCTTGAAGCCCATCAGGAAATACATCAAAAAGGCCTGCGGAGGGAGGCACAGTATTTTTATTATTATTGTTTTTATTGAATCATGCTGCTCAACACATTGAGCTTCTCATCTGACCCCCTACACAGGCAAATGAGAGACCAAGAAGCTTATTTCAAGCTTTTACTATCAACTGGAGTATCTGCATTTATGTCGGTACTTGGCATAATAGCATTTTTTATTAGGCTATAGGAAAATGCATAACTGATTCAAAAATGTGCTTTGTACGCCATAAACCATGGCCAGAGAAAGCAAGTACATCTCGAAAAAGACATTAACGGTAGAGGAATAACATTCAAAATTATGGCAAATGTTCAGTGACATAGCAGTAAAGTTTTTACAAGGGAAAGATCAAGGAGCTCTATATTCAAATAGGGGTTACTATTCAAAATGAGAAGAACAATATATTAAAAAAATTACAATATGGTCCAAACTACTCAACAGTCAACCCGCTGCACTTTGTAAGAATGAAGTTTAGAGTCCATTCAGTCAGCAAAATGATGTAATAAATGCAGTACAAACACACTGAAAACACAAACGGAGAACACATATCAACGGTCAGTTTCAATTAGTTAGGAATAAATACGGAGGACTAAAATACCAGATCAATAATAAATCAAGCCCAATGGACAAAGTACAATTTAAGCCTCTCCAATCCAAAGAGCAGTTCCCTTGATCAGGTGACACCTTTACCAAAACCTAGTAGCCAATAATACTACAAGGTGAATGAGCAATTCTAAAGCGTCCCTGTCACTGTAGGTCCAACATCACAGTCAGGTAAAGCCAGAGCAGCAGATGGGACAGGTAACCATAAACACTCTGAAACAGTCACCCAAAATTCTGTCACCAGGCAACAGCATCCACCAAGCAGGTAGATGGATTCCACAGGTGAGCACAACCTGACAGGAAGTAGTGCCTGTGATCACCCTGGCCATATGCTCAGACCAGCACCGCTAACCTGCAGCCAATCAGCCCAAAGCAGGCAACATACAATGACTGGAGATGGAAACTAAAGTGCTGAGTACGTCACACCGTGCCTTCTAAGGATGCTACATGCTAGCAGAATACCCCCTCTCTGTCACAGAGTAGAGACAGATCCTGACCACGCACAAGCTCAGCGGCCGCAGCTACACGACTGACAAAGGTAGACACATTTACTCAGGGCACCAGGACAAATGGGCACATGAACACCGTAACACAGAAGAGACAGAGATACGCAAACACAAAACTGATTATTAACATGTATTAGCATGTAAACGTATCACTGTAATAAAGCAATGGTCACACCTGACCATATTTCCTTCCAATAAATTAAACTGAAGTTGAATCTGAGAAAGGCAGCGTGACTGGAAGAGCAACAGAGTTTGAGAGAGACAAAAGAGATTAGGGAAAACAGAGAGAGAGAGAGAGAGAGAGAGAGAGAGGGAAAAACAGAGAGAGAGAGGGAGAGAGAGGGGGAAAACAGAGAGAGAGAGAGGTTAAGAGAAGGAGACAGAAAGACAGGGAGAGAGAAGGAGACCGAGAGAAGTAGAGGAAGGAGAAGAAGGGGAGAAACGGGATAGAGATGATTGAGAATGAGAATGAGAATGAGAGAAAATGGAACACAGGAACATAGAAATGAACACAGTAAAAAGGTGAAATTGCTCCAGTGCAATGCAATGCATAGTGATAATTCTGTCTGAGCATTAAAAAAAAAATACTGCATTACACGTCAGCAGTCTCATCTCTGACACCTCACTAGTTCTGCATGGGTTTCCCTCACACAAACAGAACAGTGAGTTACTGCACAGTCTGGGATCAGGGGACAGTGAGAAAGCCAGAAAAATGCTGTTGAAAAAGACTGGGACCCAATTAAATCCACTTTTTCTGGGATCCAGTCAAACAGGACCCAATCAAATGCACATTTTCTGGGACCCAATCAAATGAGATTTATCAAAGCCTTTAGCACACAAGAAAAAATGTGTACATGCAATTTCAGTGACATGATTTGTGATTGGAGCAAATAAACTACCTTAACCAATGACATTCTCTCTTAGCATAAGTGAATCAGGCCCTTAGTATCTCTACAGGCATGTGCAATTAAATCAAAACATACTTTATATGCCTAGATAAGTATCTTTCCGTTCTATTGAAGGCAGGCAAACGTGCTCTTTTTCATTCTCAAACAGAATAGTGCATGCTCTTTTGAGGAATAATATGCATTTTAACTAAACTGCATAATGTCCTTAAAGAGGCTACGTTCTTCTGAGCAGAATCCACCTGGCTTCCTAATTTAGTTCATACTGATGTGCGTGTGAGCAGAGTTGTGATGGTATGTTAGGATCGAGCTCAGGGATCTCATCTTAACCCGCTTTCAAAAGCCGCCTTGAAGCGACTAAATTTTTTTCCCACATCTGAAATGTAAATGATCTGCTCCTAACAAAAGAACAGAACATCAAATAGTCATGTGGAATCTTATTATTCTTCTTTTTTTAAAAAAATCTGATTTGGGCCACTCCTGGATTTGGTTCAGATCCATTACAAGTCTGATTCCTGCCCAATTTGACTTGTGTCTGATCGATCCAATCAGTGCAGTGATCAGATTTCAGACTGGCCAATCGCATCGCACCCCCTCAGTGTCTAGATGTGTGACGCCAGGTGACCAGCTAGGTAACTCTGCCCAGGTACAAAGAGCAAGAGGAGAACAGAAAACCGACTGCAGCAAATCTTAAATACTCTTTAAAAAAAACACTGGAAGCGCTACAGACCAGCAGAAAAAGATGCTTTTGTCCGCACCTCAGGAAAGCTTTTATTTTCTTATTTAGACAGGTCTGAAATTGTTAGCTCACCTTACGACCAGCATGGTCCCTATTTTGACAGTCTAAATGTTTGTTGCAATGTAAAAATCCAACAAACATATTCCAAATGTTCAGTATTGGAATATACTGAATATTTGGTGCATCGTTTGTTTGAAGACACAGATTTATGTGATTTTAAGTCAGAGCAAAGTTTCATATCGATTTAAAATGCAGATATAACTATCCCATTCTAATTGTGTGAAGCTGATGCCACATACATTTTAAATAAAAATGACAAAAATAACTAAGTATCTACTCTACGATTAGTGCTGCACCGGTGGGTCGGGCTGTATAGACTCGCATATTTCATTTGGAGTGAACTGTAAACACAGCATCCAAATGATACACTGCTCTATAAGCCAAATTTGGAGCTCATAGAATGTGCGCTGTGAGGAAATGAATACAGGGCTGGAACAACAGCATAACACAGCTGCACTGGGACTGTGGTGCGTCTCTGAACGAGGTTAGTGAAGCAGGCTGGAAGTGCTCCCATTTCCATGCAAAGTTTCCACATCTTCAGGGGGACCTCAGCTTTCACAGACCACATGCGAACATCACACACCAAGGACCTAACCCGCATTCCACACGCCCCGTTCCCAGAATTCCTCACGCTTTCAGATGACTGTGCTTGTTTTTCAGAGGATATTAGAACAGGGATTGTCAACCTGGTGCTGGATTGCTACAGGGCCCTGCTGACTTCTATTGTTACTCAGCACTTTTTTTCTGATTGATTAGCAGAGTTCGTTACAAAGTTAACTGACCTCACTTTATTTCTTGGATCTTAACTGGTCGCTGATTTTAAGGTGGAAACAAAACTCAGTTCAGAAAAAAAGTTTCAGCTCTACAGGACCGGGGGGCACCCCTGCACCCTCTATTCGACATTCTGTCCCCTCCCCAACAAGAAGCACGCTCCTACTCACTGGCTAAAGGTTTGCCTGCACATCCTCTCCACAAAGCCCTTGCGCATTCGGCTTGCTGGAACCTGAGATCTATGTATTTGTTCACGACGAGGCGCGGCACGGCGCGGCGCCTGCTGTTTCAGAACAGATGTGTTTCTGAAAAGCTCTGAGCTCTTGGCTTTCGTCATTAGAGGTCCCAGTTCCCCATCGATGTTATCAGTCCGACGCCAACAGCTCCACAGATGCTCCAGAGGGAAGTCACAGTCACAGTGAGAGATTTTGATGGTACAACAACAATTCCCCCCAAAAAAAAAAAAAATTACACCGTGGTGTCTCCATATCACGGTTTCATGCAAGCCTGAGTATGCCAGCTATTATTTCATAAACAGGCCTGCCTTTTAGTAGAACCATAGCAAACAAATGTTTTGCTTTGCTTTGAGCAAAATCCTTTTAGTTTCATCAAAAAAGAAAAATGGTTTCATGGTGCTTTAAGCAAATTCTTCACACAATGCATTCATGAATTTTATCCTGCATAGAACATCCATATTTAGGAAAGTTTTTAAAATGATGAAACAGTGAGGAGAAAAACAGAAGCATGCATCCTGACTGTTGAGATGCTTCAGTTCAATTTATGGACCCCTTGAATTCCAATGAACTTCAGTTAACAGTGCAACTGGACCAATATCAACCATATGTGTATATAACAGCAATTTATGAAACGAGGCTCTGCATTAACTACCTAGCAGTCACAAAATAAACTTCACTCATGAAGAATGAGATGGAACACATTTTATGGCTATGGGGAAAAAGTCTGGCCAGAGTCCACAGATGAAATGTGTTTGTATTAATAATGCAGTACATTTCAAGTGACACAGCAGACTGCAAAGATGCAGAGCTAATATTTCCCTCTGAAATAATTTTAGTACAGATACATTTCTATAAAACTCCCCGATTCCTCCTTTTTGGCGTTTTATATATCATCTAAAAGGGTATGATAGGGCCGGCCATGAAACCAGAAGTATCTGTCATGATTACACATTTTCAGCATCAAGCTCTACACTGACATGGTGAAAATATGTGGGCATTTTACAGTCATAATTTCTATAAAACAATAAATTCTAAATAATCAAAATGAGTGAAAGAGAAATGATTTTGTACTACTGGTAAAGAATAATATGTGGAACAAAGCTGTGTTTGATTTAAAGAAAGGAAACAATAAAATCAAACAGTCCAAAAAGGATTTCACAGGTAACAGAACAAGGGCAAGTTGTATTATTTGGAAAATCTGATCTGAAAAAAAAAAATTATGAACATTCAAACGGAATCCAGATTGCTTCTGGTTTCATTCCTAAATCGTAGGAAAAAAGAGCGAGGCCTAATTAAACAGAACAAGAGTACAGAAAAGACAAATTGCAATTCTGGAAATTCATAAATTAGATTATTTTTAATTTGCTTTGATTCCAAAGTTTCAAACTACCTCCATTTCCAATGCATACCTATGTCATAAATGCTACTGTATAGGTGGCCCTCCTCCCATAGCCTAGCAGCCCAGGTTGGCATCATAATGGTAATTCTTTAGGTCTATCTGGCCAGAACTGGGCAGGTGAACACACATTTTTGCATATTGCGTAAGTATGCACACTATCCTGTTTCAGTCTCTCTCTCCTACACACCTGTGACAAAGGTGTTAGCTCAAGAAGGTGAGCATATATCAACAGAATACCAATGGAACAGTTTAAACTTGAGCCCACGATGCAATATTTATGTTACCTACTACATACCATCAGTGGTTTGTTTCAGAGTTGTTTAAGTGTATTTACGATGATGAGAGGTGGCTGGCAATGGCTGCATTTTGTGATTTGAGTCATCCCCCCAATAAAAAGCTTATCGGTTTAATATCTGATACACATCAACATATTACTACTTTGTAATATATTGAGTAAGCTCAGTGTGAAAATGCAGTCTGTGTGAAGTCAAGCCTGGCAGCTTTAATGAACAATGTAGGAGGAATGAGGCAGAATAATGAGCAGCCTTGTCTGTAATTTTATATTTTCAATAAACTAAACCGCAGGTACCTAGCTAGCTATCCAACACTCACAGGATGTATGTAAACTTATGCATACAGTGCCAGATGGTTCTGCCATGTGCTCTTCCATTACCTAGCAACATGTGTAACCAAGCATGATGGGAGATGTAGTTTAGTCATTGGCCACAGGCTGCTGAAAAACATCACAATATAGTACAATAACATGATTGCGGGTAAAATGGAGAACTACCCGTGTTTTCCTGAATTTTACCCAGGTCCTGTGACTTCACTCCCCAACTCAGAGCTGCATTTAGCACTGACCCTTATTACAAATGTGCTGACTTGAATGAGGAGTGAAGTTTAAATGGTTAAATATCGAATGAATACCGTAACCTAACCCCTCAATAAAAATTACAATAATGAAAGATGCACATTCAGTTTGCTTTTCCGAAGCTGAAGCCCAAAGACTCTTCAATACATTGGGAGGTGCTGATGGTCCTAACACAGCTGTGTGGGATACTGCTCTGACACTTATACTCAGAGGTTATCTTCCTGTTAGGGAATACACGTCTGTACAACAGGCCAAAACAGTCCATTCAAAATGTACCCTACTTCCAGCCTGTTCATTTACTGGACACATTCTTCCCTCTCATATTTTTAAGATTTACATGTACTTTTATACTTCTATTATGTACAGTATATTTCTGTATATTTTAAGGTTTTTCCACGTTATTTTACTCTTCTGATTAAGCACTACTGTAAATGATCAAATCATCTCCACACAGATGAAATGTATGTTGGTGGTTCAAGCCCCAGTCTAGGCACAGCAAGAACACCATTGCTGTTGGGCCCAAATCCCACATTGCTCCAGGGGGGAGAGTCCCTTGGTTAGCCCAATCAGCTGTAAGTCACTTTAGATAAAAGCATCAGCTAAATGACTGTAATGCAATGTAATAAGTGAGGGGGAAACCAGAGAATGTTTGCCCCAGAAACATGGCTTTATTGAAATAGTCTGGCTGTGACCTCATTAATGGACACCTGAAAGTAAACCTGGGTGCGAGGCACAGTGAAACAGCCAAGCAAGACAATCCTAAACAACACACATACACAGCATACTTACACTGCATGGCTTTCCCAAAGAAATCAGCACAACACACATACACAGCATACTGACACTGCATGGCTTTCCCAAAGAAATCAGCACAACACACTTACACAGCATACTTACACTGCATGGCTTTCCCAAAGAAATCAGCACAACACACATACACAGCATACTGACACTGCATGGCTTTCCCAAAGAAATCAGCACAACACACTTACACAGCATACTTACACTGCATGGCTTTCCCAAAGAAATCAGCACAACACACTTACACAGCATACTTACACTGCATGGCTTTCCCAAAGAAATCAGCACAACACACATACACAGCATACTTACACTGCATGGCTTTCCCAAAGAAATCAGCACAGAGTGGTGACGGGAAATTTACTTGCTCTTTGCTACTCTGACACACTAAAAACCAAAAAAATGTTCCTCATTTTGTCTTTACAGGTGTGGAGATAAACCTGGTTACATTACCTGTTTTTGGGCAGGTAAAAGCTCTGTGTTGACATGAGATGAATCTCTTCACTTTGTATGCTGGACGAGGGCAGGGTCCTAAAACTACCAGCGCCACCTCATAACTGTCTACACAATCAGACTATCACTGTACACTCAACAACACCTCTTCACTTCACTACAGTCAGCACTAACAACACCGCCCTACTGCTGAAGCACATGCAGCACTACTGTATGGTGAGAGAAGCACCACCATCAAAGTACTGGATACATTGTACACACCACACAATTACTGGATACAACATCAACACCACTCCATTACTGGAAACATTGTAAATATCCACCAATTAAAGGACACATCACCCAATCAATGCAGTACTAATATCAGCAAGCCCCACTTCATGTATGCAACATGAATATTACCTTAATACTGTCAATACCACCATCACAATATGAGAGTAACAACAGTTGCCTTACTTCTTTACATCTGAGAAACGGAAAATGGAAATGCCCCAATTTCGGATATTTCACTTTTAAAAAAATGAAGACTGATCAAATTACTCTTGGATATGATTTGCGTTGGCCCCCAAGCATATGCTGTGTTACTCTAAAATCTGATATGGTTTAAGCCCAGTGCTCGCACAATGCCATTAAACCTATAGACATGCATTCGATCGCACCAAGTGCAAGAGGCGGGAGGGGGCGTGTCCTCTGTCGTTAAGTGTCACAGGTAACGGGTCTGATGTATTACAAAGGTGACAGGGTTTACAGTCTCCACTCGAGTGTTCTGCGTGTAGTAAAATGCGAAAGAACGCGTTTATTGCCGATTTAAATTAATGGAGTTGTTTTGTATTGAAACAAAGTGCTGCTTTGGTGAGCTAAAGAGCAGACAATGGCAGTGACACAAAGCTAAAGCCGTAGGAAAAATCATCAAATGTTGCTCGCTTATCTCTAAAAAGAGACTCAGTGAAGAATCACAGTGTGACGACTAGCCTTTTGTAAACCTTATCCGTGCAATTCAAGGGCATTGTTTGCAAACATTTTTTCAATTAGCTATAAACTGAAAACACAAGCAAACAGACACATGAAATTATCATCGCAGATGACGCGCGCCCCGTGCCAAACACACCCGGATAAGCTGCGTGAATTCAAAGCTGTCATTCTAATACATCACTTGGTCAAATCAGTTGTGTAAGTCCTTGAACTGCTAGGCCCGCGGAGAAAACACGGAACTAAAATGAGCGTCATATCGCCTGTTCAAACAGATCTCCTCTGTTTCCCGAAAAATACCGACGGCACGTTTGAATCTAGGCTACAATAATTTGTCAAACTACATTCGCAGCGTTATTGTTTATCCCCCACCCGCAGAACTGTTCATTTTCTGACTGACACAGTTAGCGAAAGCAGTAGTGCGATTCTAATCACATACATCTGAATATCGCACTGTCAAATGTGCTCTTTTTTTACCAGTGATATCCAAAATCAATCGACCACATCGCAATGCTACGATAAACCTGGATTCCACGCACTACATGTCTCGCTCATTCAATGCCCTTGGTTCAACGTACCAGTATCACTCTGCGAATAGACGGAGATGATGTTTCACACAGAGCCCATCGTATATATATATATATATTTAAATGTGATAATCAAATCCAGGAATCCATGGTGGAAACCGCGCGATGCGTGCCAGGCTGTCCTTCCAACGCTCTTTGGAATCAGCTGGCGCTATTGCTAGGTTACAGTGGGGTTCGCTTCGACTTTACCGGACGAGCTGTCTTACATTTCCCCCTCTGTTCCCAGTGTTCAGTCCAGTTTGCCCGGACATCTCAATCAGACTTAAATAAACGGTTCTTCTTAACCCCCAAAAACAGCGCTCCCTACCCCCCACATGGCCAGCAAACGAGAATGCAAGCGATTCCCCTACAAGGTTAACACATTTACAAATGTAGGACGTAATCGCTAGAATCGTTTTTACACAATAAAAACATATCAAAGTTGACAGATCATAACTGTGTTAGCTATCAGTTACCGTGTCCCGTTTTTTTGTCATGGGACTGAACACGGCACGTGCAGGACACTTTTCATACCCCCCAATCCCCAAAAATAAAACATACCTTTTCTTCAAACTCCGTGTCCAGGAGACGAGACGAATGTATCCACAAAACCTCAATGAGAAAAGTCCGCTGCTTTTGCAACCAAAAAAACGCACGTCCAGTCCCAAATTGCGAATTAAAATGCATTAGCTTGAGGGCGAGAGGGACACATATGCATTAATTAAACCCTTCCATGTTGAACGCGGGGAGACGGAGCGCGCGCAGGAGCATCCTCGTTCGCAGGCAGCATCACGAGACCAGTGGAGAGTGAGATCAGCCGCTACATCACGGCGATTTACCTTCCGGCTCAACCTCTGCACCCGACATCCCACGTTCTCATGTAAATTACATGGCATAAATGAAAATACTACACAAACTTTGGTGTTTTAGTTTTTGTAAATCTACGTTCAGCCTTTCTAAGAATATCTTTACACTTCTCGCTGTGATATGTAGGAGATGTTCGTCAAACACCCGGATACTCATCATTTCCTAGGATATTTATCATGGGGAATACGAAAATAGAAATCAATTTAATTCATACAGTACTTTATTCATGTTCCGTTCTTCAATATTTGTGGCAAGGCGTCATAGGTTCTTGTACTACTAAGAACTGTGAAATGTTTCATCAACACCATGTTAAGCGTTTGTATTTATTATTGGTCTAGTCTACGGCCAAAAAGATCATTCTGTGTGATATTCTTTGTTAGTAGGTTTGTTTTTTTACTAATCCAGAGCAGTGTCTTCACATTTCACAGATGAGGACATAATGTCAGTCACATCTTATGCGACCGTGGCCGTGCAATAATTCCACCAGGTTTCTCGCTGTTTCTACTCTTGTTTGTATGTTTATACAAGCTAATAAAACAATTCACTGTTAATGAATTTTGTGACACTGGTGCGGAGCCATTTCTGCCGGACTGTCACTCACGCAGAATCGCTCACAGTAGGAAGCGCTCGCGGTGGGCAAGGTTCAGGAACCTGCGGTGAGAACATGAACATGTCTTGATGACTGGGTTACAGAAAAAAATTGATGTGTGTGTGTGTGTGTGTGTGTGTGTGTGTGTGTGTGTGTGTGTGTGTGTGTGTGTGTGTGTGTGTGTGTGTGTGTGTGTGTGTGTGTGTGTGTGTGTGTTTTTGTATGTGTTGTGTCCATGTTGATGTGTGTGGGTGAGGGTGTTGAATATGTGTTGGGTATGTGTGTGTTTGCATGTTGGGGGTTGTGCATATATGGTGTGGAGGTGTATGGGGTGTGTGTGTGTGTGTGTGTGTGTTGGTGTGTGTGTGTGTGTGTGGTAGGTAGTAACCTAACACCATCAGTGGTATCCTGTATCACAGAGATGACATCTCTCACATTACAGCCGTCTGCTGGAATTGTCTCAAATGGCAAAACCCCTCACAAAGTGAGTGTAATCAATAGTGCAGTTTTGTAACTCAGTTCTGAGCTATATAGCTGAATAGTGCAGTTTCATAACCCAGTTTTGAGCTGTATAGCTGAACTGTACAGTTTCATAACTCGAGTTGGTGCATTGTAACTGAGCTGTACAGTCTAATAATATAGGAAGATCTGCTCATCGGCTGTAATCAAAAACAATTTTATTAAAGGGTGGTCATAGTTCTGCCATGAGCCAATCAGAGTCATCCATGACCTTCTCCTCAGATATTATGTTAATCTTTTACCTACATTATCTGGGCCACACCAGCACCTGTGAGTCCTGAAACTGAGGTCTGTTTATTAATTTTAAGGTTTAACAAACAATATTGTTTAAAAATAGTAAAATGTGTGAACGAACAAGAACAGTTATTAATAAAATGGTTAAGCAAACAAGAATGTTCATTAAGAAAATGTTTGAACAAATGAAAAATGCTTATTTGTGCTGTCACATCTGTGATATCCGCAAGAACATATGTCACAGCATGCTGGAAATCCTCTCAGGAAGAAATTTTGAGACAGACTTTTATGGCAAAATACGTTCATACTCATACTTTTATAGACACATATATTTCCAGACTTGGGTTATTATTAGACACCATTTTAAAACTACAGCATGTGATATGGAGCTTAAAAGTGCCCAGAGTTAGTGTGCATACACGGCCCGAAGGTCAGGACATGGATCTGGGAGAATCTGGATGAATGGTAACTCTGCTGACGCAAAAAAAAAAAAATTCCAAAAAGGTCTCTGTCTGCCATGCTCTCCAGCTTCCTCTGGAGGCTAAGAGCCTCACCTGTCTCACAGCTACACCTGTGTGTCCCAGGAGGGCAGGCATGAGACGGGCACATGTGCTGGCCTGTAAATTAGCACCACAGGCTGAAAGTGTAGCTTTTTAGAGGGTGTCGGGTTACCTGTCTGCCACAGGTATGCTCTGAATTATTCATCCCGAATGTTCCGGAGAGCTCCCCAGCTGCCCCGGTGTCAGCCAATGAGTACAGAGGGTGCTGCAGGTGTCAGCCAGTCACAGCAGAGGATGCTAGAGGCTTCACTGAGTTACCATAGCGATTGCTGTGGGGCTTACAAGTCAGAGGTTGCAGGTTCAGTTCCTAGGTAGGGCACTGTTGTTGTGCCCTTTAGCAAGGTACTTGGTGTGAAGTGCTCCGGTAAAATATGCAGCTGTTTAAATGGATTGTAAGTGACTGGAGTGTAAAAATGTAAGCAGTGTGAGCAGCTCTGGATAGACTCTGCTAAACTCCCCTAGCGTGGTGTCTGTTATGGTCCGTAAATGGCACAGCTGCACTGGAATAGCCGTTTTCTTGCACTGAACAGAACCAAGATGAACCCTCTCCATACCGGCTTGTGTACCTACTGCAACTGCCAGTGGTTGCTATGGACACTGCACGATTTCACACTCTGTCAGATGGCAGTAGGAGATGAAAGTGTGTGATAGGTAAAACTGACCTGTGCCCACAATATGGTTTACTGTAGTTTAGGTGTCTTGTCTGTCCAAATCAGAGATAACTCTGATCAGGTTGCACCTTGTCCAGCTCTGGTCTCCATGCAAACGAGCCGTGGGGCTGGTGAAGAAAATACATAAGAGGGCTGGAAAGTGAATACATTGAATTTTTTTTTTTTTTTTTTTTATCAATTTTACTGTCTCAGAAATCCAGACTGCCAGATCCATCTGTTAGGCCATCACTGTACTTAGAATGGATAGAATGGTCTGCTGTCATGTTTATCATCATCATCATCACCACCATCATCATCACCATCTTCATTCATTGCAATCATATAGCTTGTGGTAATAACAAATCTAACATATGTGGTTATTGCGTTGACAAATCTGGTAAAAATGTATTTCTGCCAATTTGTATCACTGCCTGTTGATGAAGCATCTCCAAGGTTTGTTGACTTTGCCTGAGGTTTGTCCTGTTTATCCCAGACATTCCTTGTCCTCTGGAAACAGATCCTAGAGGATTAAACTTTGCCCTTTCTGAGAGAGAATACAATTGATTGTATAGGGGGGGAGATCAGTGTTAATTGTAATTCCATGTAACCAAAACCCAGTTGCATTTTTTCAGGTTATTCACTTGTGAAATACACACCCAGATGGATATGTTAACTTCACCACTGAAATGCACCAGGCACAGACTCGCAGCACTGTCTGAATCGCTTTTGCTGTTTGATTTTTGCGAAATGGTGAGATTTGGTTCAGTTCAGGTGTTTACATGTGTGACAATAAGCTTATATTTCCCCTGACTAATACCCCAGTTCCTCTGCAATTTTCTGCCACACTTTTGCACTGCTCTCTCTCTGTCTCTCTCTTTCACTCTTGAAATGTCTGACCTGTTTTCTCCTGGCCCTGCTCAGTAGGGTTTTCTTGGGGAGTTTAGCTCCTGCTGGATTGTAAATGTAGGCTTTAGCTGTGTGAGACGGTTAGGAGCTCAGCGGCTGTGAGGAAAAGCAAATATTCAAGTCCAGCTGCATCCTTCATGGAGCATGAAAGACGCTACGTTACATTATGGAGATTTAGAAGAGGTGAATCTGACTGCCTCACACATATTATACTTTTAAACTTCCATCCCTTTTACACAGCTGGATATTTCCTGAGGCAATCCAGGTGAAGTACCTTGTTCAAGGGTACAATGGTAATGTCCTGCCCGGTTTAGAACTGGCGATGCCTGAGTTTTACTCTCAGCCCCTGAGCCATCAGCCTACAGTATCACACCATGTATACGCATGTATGGGTTTATATACAGTATATAAGCCGTTTATAAGTGAATGGAGAGGATATAAACGGTGTTTTGAAGTATCCAGGCTGAAGTGCTACCATGCATGAAAGCGGCGCTGGCTGCTCCATACATTGAGTGTGCTGCCGGCCCTGGCTCCTCTGCCAGCCCCATTCCCATACACTCAGCCCCCAGAGAGGCAGAGAAACCCTGGTGTCACACGGTCCCCTCGGAAGCCTGTCACTAGAGATTGTAGTTGACAGCAGGGGGGAGGGAGGGAGGGAGGGGGGGGTGATGGTGGTGTTTGGGAGTGAAGCGGGGGTGGAGGGGGTGGGGGTGGGGGTGGGGACAGGCCACCTCGGGCCTTCGGTTACCTTACCTGGCTCCGCCAGTCTGGCGCTCTGCCCAGCGTTGCCATGGCAACTGCACACGCCGCGTGCACAGGTGTGAGCTGACGAGGCCGACAGCTCGCATTCACACACACAAACACACACACACACACACACACACACACACACACACAACACACACACACACACACACACACACATACGCAGTCATACACATGAATACAAACACACACACTCCCACACACGCACACACACACACGTGCATGCAGGCACATGCACATACATGCACACACATACCACACACACACATGCATGCACATACAAACACACACACAACTCAAGTACAAAGATAAAAGAAATATGCAATGTGGCCTTAAAGGCCCCCGTGGTTTTTTCATAGCTCATAAATCAGAAGTGTCAGGGCACAATGGAGGCTCTGTCCATCGGAGTCAGAGGAAGAAGAGCCATTTTTCTGTGACATTATCTCTCAGACCCCTGCTATGCGCTCCACAGAGGGGCTCCGCTATGGGCTCCACAGAGGGGCTCCACAGAGGGGCTCCATGGGCTGCGCTCCACAGAGGGCTCCACTATGGGGCCCACAGAGGGGCTCCGCTATGGGCTCCACAGAGGGGCTCCGCTATGTGCTCCACAGAGGGGCTCCGCTATGGGCTCCACAGAGGGGCTCCGCTATGGGCTCCACAGAGGGGCTCCACTATGGGCTCCACAGAGGGGCTCCGCTATGGGCTCCACAGAGGGGCTCCAGAGGGCTATGGGCTCCACAGAGGGCTCCACTATGGACTCCACAGAGGGCTCCGCTATGGGCTCCACAGATGGGCTCACAGAGGGGCTCCACATGGGCCCACAGAGGGGCTCCGCTATGGGCTCCACAGAGGGGCTCCGCTATGGGCTCCACAGAGGGGCTCTGCTATGGGCTCCACAGAGGGGCTCCGCTATGGGCTCCACAGAGGGGCTCCGCTATGGGCTCCACAGAGGGGCTCCGCTATGGGCTCTACAGAGGCTCCGCTATGGGCTCCACAGAGGGGCTCTGCTATGGGCTCTACAGAGGGGCTCCGCTATGGGCTCCACAGAGGGCTCCACAGAGGGCTCCGCTATGGGCTCCACAGAGGGGCTACGCTATGGGCTCCGCTATGGGCTCCACAGAGGGGCTCCGCTATGGGCTCTACAGAGGGGCTCCGCTATGGGCTCCACAGAGGGGCTCTGCTATGGGCTCTACAGAGGGCTCCGCTATGGGCTCCACAGAGGGCTCCGCTATGGGCTCCACAGAGGGCTCCACAGAGGGGCTCCGCTATGGGCTCCACAGAGGGCTCCGCTATGGGCTCCACAGAGGGGCTACGCCATGGGCTCCGCCATGGGCTCCACAGAGGGCTCCGCTATGGGCTCCACAGGGGCTCCACTATGGGCTCCACAGAGGCGCTCCACAGAGGGGCTCCGCTATGGGCTCCACAGAGGGGCTCTTCTATGGGCTCCACAGAGGGGCTCCGCTATGGGCTCCTCAGAGGGGCTCCATAAGGAAATATGGACAGATTTGCTTTGGATTAGAGCACCTGCAAAATGCCCATAATGAAATAAAATATTTTAAGGTAGGGGGAGTGGAAGCACAGGTGAGAAAGGGAGAGAGGTGGAGAGCATGGGCAAGAGATGGAGGGCAGGGGAAAGACTGGCAGAGAGAGGGAGAGAGGGAATTCAGATAGCAGATGGATGGAGAGAGAGAAGTAGACAGGGAGAGAAAAGAGAGAGGGGTAACATGGGAAATAGTGAGATATTTGGAAAAAGGGAGAGGAAAGGAGAGAATTATGAGGGGAAAAAGAGGCAACCGGGCGCGAGAGAAAGAGATGGAATGAAGAAGAGCGAGGGAGCGCAGGAGAGAGACAGAGTGAGGGAGATCAAGAGTGAAAGAGAGGGAGAGAGGGAACAAGTGAGAGAGGGAGAGAGAGAATGCAGCAAGGAGGGGAGAGGATGATGGAGGGAGAGATGGAGGGAGGGAAATGGAGAGATAAGCAGGGTCAGAGCTGCATTAGTGAGACACGTTTTTAACTGATCTGTGTTTATGAGACACAGCATCACACAGCAGTCAGGGCCTTTATCTGCCCCACACAAACACATGATCTATTTATAACACAAACACAGCGCTCTTATTACACCACAATTAGCGCTGAAAATGACAATTTCACAGCGTATTTCTTTCAATGACATTCATAACGCTTTGCCTTCATAACTGAATCAAGATAATAAAATTGTTTTTGTTTTTGTTTTTTTTCATGGTTATTGTATCTTGTTTCTTCTGTGGGAAATGTTTCTGCTCTTGAAGCTGTTGAGGTCCATGGGTTTTTGATCCTCTTCCAGTGCGTTTCCCCCTGCGGGAGGGGGCTGTTTGCGTGCTGTTCCTATTGGCTCAGGGTTGTCAGGTGGGTCCCTCTTCTCGGGCCCTCATTGGCTGGGGTGCAGGCAGGCAAGGTGAAGAGTAGGCTTTCTGACAGCATTCTGGAGCCAGAGGAGTCGCTGGAAACGGGGGTGATGACATCATAATGGGGGAGGAAGCAGAGCAAGTGATGATGTCACAGCACTGAGTGCAGAGCTCCCTGGACCATAGTCAATGCAGTTTAACACAAAATAAGGTCATAATGACCACACGATCAAAACAGATATATATGTATATTTTTTAATACATATAACATACATGATTTTATTGTCAGTATTCAATCCTTCTACCTTCACTTAGGCCATTCCAGTGCTGAATGAATCTATATATCCTGAATAAAAGTATAATAATAATAATCATACTACTACGATAACCAATATTACCACTACTACTCTTAGTGAGGCTGTATGACCCCAAGCATACCACAGACAAGTAAGGATTTTTTTGTCTGTGCAAAGCAATGTGCTTTAAGAGTTATGAGTGTAAGTGCATATGTGTGGATGTTTGCCTGTGAGGGTGTGAGAGTGAGAGACTGTGCACATGAGTGTAGATGTATGTAGTGTGTGTATGTGTGTGCATCAGTGTGTGCTGATTAATCAGGTGTGTTTTGAATGAAATGCATCAACACCATGGATATCTCCTGAGACATTTTGTGTCCAGGCATACAGAGAAATGCGTTTAGTGTATCTGTGTATTTGTACCTAATGTGTGTATGCATGCCTGTGGTGTTAAGGGTGGGGACACATCCTCTGTCAAACATGCACCCAGGAAATGATCTTTACAGACCAGTATATTTCTGAGCCTCCCTGGGGAGGTGGGGGGGTGGCGGGGGATTGGCCCTCATCTTCCTCTGTTGGGTCCAAATCCAGATGCACCAATCTGATCTTTTTTATTATTGTAATTGAGTTTTTAATTAGTCTTTTTGCCAGGGTGACAACATGACTGACAGGTTCATAAACCAGCAGGCGGCTCGGACCCCATGCGCAAACTTATTCATTTGCTTGTGGGTGTGTGTGTGTGTCGGTGCGTACGTGTGTGTGTCTGAGAGAGACTGTGGGTATGTATGGGTGTGTGTGTGTGAGTGAGAAAGACAGCGTGTGTGTATATGTATGATTTTTGAGAGCGACAGAGAGAGAGAAATGAACAATTTATATGTGTGCTTATGCAATGAAGTGAGAAGATTTTAAAATGTATTTAAAAGCAGAATCGATCTCAGGCCAGCCATGAACAGGCAGTGTGCTGCGGACAAAATGAAGAGTTTGTCTCCACTGTCTCCCATTTTTTGTCTTTTGAGTCCTTATTATTGTCATTATTTTGTAAGCACTGAACTGGGTTGTGGAAGCGCTGTTTATTTTTTGCACTTTTTTTGGGACACAATAAATATTTGCACAAAATCATGCCGTCTTTTCAGCTGAGCTGTTTCTTTTGTTGTCTCATACCTGAGAGGACACATCTGATCACAAACATGTCCTGCATATCAAAACAAACCATAGGGGACCAGTGTGCAATGCATTCCCTGACAGAAATGAAACATATAAAATCACAAAATACTGCGTAGTCAAGGTCAGAAAGACAGAGCAGAATGTCACAGTTTGGGAAAAAAGGCGTGTCTGAACCATGCAGAAAATCTGATTCCCCTTTCCTTCCCCAGGGCTGGACTACCACAGATAAAGCCCAGTTTGCTGTGTGTTCAGGAGTCAGACGCTGACTCAACACAAATCTAAGCTTCTCACTTCATATTTTTTGGTTTAACAGCTCTGTGACTAACCTGTTTTATTTGCATCACCATGGGCCAAACTTATGTAAATGAATGTAATGCAATTTAATGTAACAAGACAACATTTTCACATTTTCTTTTTGAGGAACACCTTTTTTTTATCCATGACACTGACAGTATGTTGGTACTGCTGCAGGTGAGGGGATGAGGGGTATGCTGAGTCTCTCACCTCACGGTGTGTCTCACTCAGAGGAAGGAGGGTGTAATGCTGGAATGTAGGTAACACGCCACTGCTGTGTCTTACTTACTGCGCACAGGTTTAACTTGCCCCCCCAAGTGAATAATACGATCAGCAGAACCATCAGCTAGACAGTAACACAGCACATTATTATTATTATTATTATTATTATTATTATTATTACTACTACAAGTAGTATTCTTTTTTAAATTTAAAAATTAAAAATCATGATTTATTTTGTGATACATTGTGAAATATGTATTCTTTATTATTTATTATAACATGATGATCATTGTTATTTATATTTTTATGTTATTAGTATTATTTTTCCAAATACAATTTTTAGAGTGTTATTCAGTGCTCCATTCTAACATAGCTGTGTTCGCTCATTCCCAGTCGGCCCCACAGCGCCCTCTGGAGGTGAGTGAGTGTCAGTGGTGTCCCAGATTTGGCGGCTCACAGCGTTGAGCTGAGCTGCGCTTTTCCTCACACACGGTTTTATATTTAACAGCCCTGATGTGATTTACTCTGTCACCCAGGCTCAGAACCCTGTTAGACTCCGGTCAAGCTATCATTCTGCTCTGTGTGTGTGTGTGTATGTGAATGTCAGTGTGTGTGTGTGTGAGTATGTGTGTGTGTGTGAGTGCCTGTGTGTGTGTGTGTGTGTGTGTGTGTGTGTGTGTGAGTATGTATGTGTGTGTGTGTGAGTGCCTGGGTGTGTGTGTGTGTGTGTGTGTGTGTGAGTGCCTGGGTGTGTGTGTGTGTGTGTGTGTGTGTGCATTTGTTTGTGTGCCTGAGTGTGTGAGTGTGCGTGTGTTTGTGCATGCCTGAGTGTGTGTGTGTGTGTCTGTGTGCATGAATGTGTGTGTGTGAGTGTGTGTGTGAGTTTGAGTGTGCATGGATTTGTGTGTGTGTGTGTGTGTGTGTGTGTGAGTGTGCATGGATTTGTGTGTGTGTGTGTGTGTGTGTGTATGTGTGTGTGTGTGTGTGTGAGTGTGCATGGATTTGTGTGTGTGTGTGTGTGTGTGTGTGTGTGTGTGTGTGTGGAGTGTGCATGGATTTGTGTGTGTGTGTGTGTGTGTGAGTGTGCATGGATTTGTGTGTGTGTGTGTGTCTGTGAGAGAGGGAGGTACACTGTATGTGTGTAGAGAGAGGAGAGGCAAAAGACAAAAATAAAAATGTCTAAAAAAATCTTCCCAAAAAAGGCCAGATGTCAGGTAGACAGGTTCCAGTTTTAAATAAACAACACTATCCTGGAACACACCCTGAAGGATGCTTACCTTGCTTTGGCTATCACAGCATCAGGGAGCGTTAGCATAGCATCACTGACCGCATGAAGCTGGTGTGTGCTTTGGTCTGCAGTGAGGACAAGCAGCTAGTGGCCATACAGTATATGCTGCTTCACATGCATTCTGTGCACTTCTATGTTTTTTTAGCTTCATGTCTATGTTTTTTATTTCTGTTTTTAATTGATTAGTGACTATTTAATTTGCTGCACTGTTCTGCCTTATTTGTACATTCTACTTGCACTATGTTGTATGTCTCTGCCTTCTTTTTTTCTCTGATTTGCACTGTTAAATATTCTACACCTTACTGGTATTCTACCTCATTAAAAAACAACAACTCATTTGTACTATTCTGTTACTACTCTTTCACACTACTGATTAGATGCTAACTGTATTTCATTGGCTATGTACTTGTACTTGCTGAATGACAATAAAGTTGAATCTAATCTAAAACATGGATTCTGCAATTACACAAACAGAAGTGTTTTTCTGGTGCAGTCATACTGTCATGTATTGGGCTGAGATCTGTTCTAAATCAAATTAGAAAGCAGTAAAAAAGGAAACTCTAATCTGAATTGGAGAAAAATTAAAAAGGTAATGTAATTTAGTTCCATACAAATTATATCAAATTCCATTCCATTTAAATGTAATCAAACTGACGGAGTGTATGTGAACATTTTTATTCAATTTGCATTTGTGTGAGCAGCTTCTCATCTATTAAAGTTTTTCTTGATTTTGCCTGATTATGCAATTAACCATGACAAAAATAATATTCCTTTACAATCTGCTAATTCATTTTATTTTTCTGTTTTATCTTGTGGTAATTTATTTATTTAATTTTGCTTTGAATGTGCCCATATCCCAAGGTTGAGCTTTTATGCTCATATTTGGCTGATGTTCATACAAATGTTAAATATGCATAATTAATATGTAAATGAATTAACTCTTCGTGCAAATTCCATGATGTAGGTAAAGGTTATTTAGATAATGAGACTCGTTGAGGGCCAAGTCAAGCCATGCGCTAAAGTACATCTTCCATTCACCTACAGTCTACAGAGTACCCAGCACTGCATCAAGCCCATTCACCTACAGTCTACAGAGTATCCAGCACTGCATCAAGCCCATTTACCTACAGTATACAGAGTATCCAGCACTGCATCAAGCCCATTTACCTACAGTCTACAGAGTATCCAGCACTGCATCAAGCCCATTTACCTACAGTCTACAGAGTATCCAGCACTGCATCAAGCCCATTTACCTACAGTCTACAGAGTATCCAGCACTGCATCAAGCCCATTTACCTACAGTCTACAGAGTATCCAGCACTGCATCAAGCCCATTTACCTACAGTCTACAGAGTATCCAGCACTGCATCAAGCCCATTTACCTACAGTTTACAGAGTATCCAGCACTGCATCAAGCCCATTTACCTACAGTCTACAGAGTATCCAGCACTGCATCAAGCCCATTTACCTACAGTCTACAGAGTATCCAGCACTGCATCAAGCCCATTTACCTACAGTCTACAGAGTATCCAGCACTGCATCAAGCCCATTTACCTAAAGTCTACAGAGTATCCAGCACTGCATCAAGCCCATTTACCTACAGTCTACAGAGTATCCAGCACTGCATCAAGCCCATTTACCTACAGTTTACAGAGTATCCAGCACTGCATCAAGCCCATTTACCTACAGTCTACAGAGTATCCAGCACTGCATCAAACCCATTTACCTACAGTCTACAGAGTATCCAGCACTGCATCAAGCCCATTTACCTACAGTCTACAGAGTATCCAGCACTGCATCAAGCCCATTTACCTACAGTCTACAGAGTATCCAGCACTGCATCAAGCCCATTTACCTACAGTCTACAGAGCATCCAGCACTGCATCAAGCCCATTTACCTACAGTCTACAGAGTATCCAGCACTGCATCAAGCCCATTTACCTACAGTCTACAGAGTATCCAGCACTGCATCAAGCCCATTTACCTACAGTCTACAGAGTATCCAGCACTGCATCAAGCCCGTTTACCTACAGTCTACAGAGTATCCAGCACTGCATCAAGCCCATTTACCTACAGTCTACAGAGTATCCAGCACTGCATCAAGCCCATTTACCTACAGTCTACAGAGTATCCAGCACTGCATCAAGCCCATTTACCTACAGTCTACAGAGTATCCAGCACTGCATCAAGCCCATTTACCTACAGTCTACAGAGTATCCAGCACTGCATCAAGCCCATTTACCTACAGTCTACAGAGTATCCAGCACTGCATCAAGCCCATTTACCTACAGTCTACAGAGTATCCAGCACCGCATCAAGCCCATTTACCTACAGTCTACAGAGTATCCAGCACCGCATCAAGCCCATTTACCTACAGTCTACAGAGTATCCAGCACCGCATCAAGCCCATTTACCTACAGCCTACAGAGTATCCAGCACTGCATCAAGCCCATTTACCTACAGCCTACAGAGTATCCAGCAATGCATCAAGCCCATTTACCTACAGTCTACAGAGTATCCAGCACTGCATCAAGCCCATTTACCTAAAGTCTACAGAGTATCCAGCACTGCATCAAGCCCATTTACCTAAAGTCTACAGAGTATCCAGCACTGCATCAAGCCCATTTACCTACAGTCTACAGAGTATCCAGCACTGCATCAAGCCCATTTACCTACAGTCTACAGAGTATCCAGCACTGCATCAAGCCCATTTACCTACAGTCTACAGAGCATCCAGCACTGCATCAAGCCCATTTACCTACAGTCTACAGAGTATCCAGCACTGCATCAAGCCCATTTACCTACAGTCTACAGAGTATCCAGCACTGCATCAAGCCCATTTACCTAAAGTCTACAGAGTATCCAGCACTGCATCAAGCCCATTTACCTACAGTCTACAGAGTATCCAGCACTGCATCAAGCCCATTTACCTACAGTCTACAGAGTATCCAGCACCGCATCAAGCCCATTTACCTACAGTCTACAGAGTACCCAGCACTGCATCAAGCCCATTTACCTACAGTCTACAGAGTATCCAGCACTGCATCAAGCCCATTTACCTACAGTCTACAGAGTATCCAGCACTGCATCAAGCCCATTTACCTACAGTCTACAGAGTATCCAGCACTGCATCAAGCCCATTTACCTACAGTCTACAGAGTATCCAGCACTGCATCAAGCCCATTTACCTACAGTCTACAGAGTACCCAGCACTGCATCAAACCCATTTACCTACAGTCTACAGAGCATCCAGCACTGCATCAAGCCCATTTACCTACAGTCTACAGAGTATCCAGCACTGCATCAAGCCCATTTACCTACAGTCTACAGAGTATCCAGCACTGCATCAAGCCCATTTACCTAAAGTCTACAGAGTATCCAGCACTGCATCAAGCCCATTTACCTACAGTCTACAGAGTATCCAGCACTGCATCAAGCCCATTTACCTACAGTCTACAGAGTATCCAGCACTGCATCAAGCCCATTTACCTACAGTCTACAGAGTATCCAGCACTGCATCAAGCCCATTCACCTACAGTCTACAGAGTATCCAGCACTGCATCAAGCCCATTTACCTACAGTCTACAGAGTACCCAGCACTGCATCAACCCATTTACCTACAGTCTACAGAGTATCCAGCACTGCATCAAGCCCATTTACCTACAGTCTACAGAGTATCCAGCACTGCATCAAGCCCATTTACCTACAGTCTACAGAGTATCCAGCACTGCATCAAGCCCATTTACCTAAAGTCTACAGAGTATCCAGCACTGCATCAAGCCCATTTACCTACAGTCTACAGAGTATCCAGCACAAGCCCATTTACCTACAGTCTACAGAGTATCCAGCACAAGCCCATTTACCTACAGTCTACAGAGTATCCAGCACAAGCCCATTTACCTACAGTCTACAGAGTATCCAGCACTGCATCAAGCCCATTTACCTACAGTCTACAGTGTATCCAGCACTGCATCAAGCCCATTTACCTACAGTCTACAGAGTATCCAGCACTGCATCAAGCCCAGTTACCTACAGTCTACAGAGTATCCAGCACTGCATCAAGCCCATTTACCTACAGTCTACAGAGTATCCAGCACTGCATCAAGCCCAGTTACCTACAGTCTACAGAGTATCCAGCACTGCATCAAGCCCATTTACCTACAGTCTACAAAGTATCCAGCACAAGCCCATTTACCTACAGTCTACAGAGTATCCAGCACTGCATCAAGCCCATTTACCTACAGTCTACAGAGTATCCAGCACTGCATCAAGCCCATTTACATAACCTGTTCCAAGCTGTGGAACAACCCTTCTGATTTACAAAGTGCGTCCCACAACGGATGCCTTTTATTCCCTCTCTGATGAAATATCATATATACAAAACAACCAAAATGCTACAATTTTGCCTATCACTGTTAAAAGTTACAAGTGCAGAAGATGACTAATAATCTATGCACATACAAGCACCAATTTTGTTATTCTTCCAAAGGATTTCTTAAATGTTCTTTATTTTTCAGGAGGCAAAACATACAGCATTTCTAAAAATGGTACTGTTTGTATCTGGCAGAAGGGCAGCATATTCACAGCCCGCAAAATGTTAGCTGTCAGAAAGGATTCCCAAAACAGGGCAAGGTCAAACCAAGCCAGGCATTCAGATTCATCTCAACCCTTACAAAAAACTATGCCAAATTTATCACTTCACATGTGATAATCATAAATAGCACATGTGGTTTTTTTTTCCAGAAACATGTGGTTTTGCAGACATTTCATTTGTGAGCTGAAATTTTCTCAAGTGAGAACAAAAATATCACATGTCAGGTTAACTGCTGACGTGCTGAATTTAGGTTCACTGGACACCACCGCCCTTTAACTATGAATGTATTGAAAAGAACAACATTTTCAGGTTTTTAAATAAAAGACAACAATGCACTGCTGGCTGTTCTTCATGTTTGAAATGAATTATCTGAACAGCATGTAGCTGCAGTATTTCCTTTTCATATTCCATGTCTTGCTCCAGTTCTCCATGCTTGAAGGAGTAATCACTGAAATTTTGCATACATTCATACGCACTCAGTCATGCAAACACATGCATACACTGACAAAAACATACACATATAAACACACACATTCCTACTCTCACACATGCACGCACACACGCCCACGCATGCACGCGCACACCATACATGTGAAGCAGCACTCCAGAATCGTTTTTGGACAGGCTGAATACTTTTACGCTATGGTTTTCCTGCCCCCTACCATGTTTCACTTACTGTATTTTGCTGCCCCTTACCGTATTTTCCTCTTTAGACTGTGAGGATAAAGCAAAATGTACTCCAACAGTCTGAACACTGATAACTGATACAGTGCCAATCTCAGGCGATAACTGGTAGATGACCAGCTCCATAATCCAAACTGACATAACAGACTTCAAAGAGGATGGATGTGAGGTTGTAGGGTCGGGTGAGGGCGTATAGAAGGTAGATGGCAGGCCATGGAAGGAATCAAAATTAAGCCAAACATTAGGTTCAATTTAATTGCAATCATCTCTTGCAGATGTGAATGTAAAAGTGGTGGTTGACGGCTTGCATTGAAGGGTGTGAAGTGGATCTGATTGCAGCCTGACTTACTGGTTGAGCACTCATGCCTGTCCACACCACAGACCAGGCCTCTGCAGCCCAACAGATAACTCTAACCTAATTTCCTTATCTAACAACTTTGAATCAGCTTGTCTCAGCTTGTTTCCGTCCCTCAGGGCAGGGACAGCTGATAACGGCGCTCGCACAAGTGAGGCCAAGGATGGGCCACGAGATTTCGCCCCGGTTTTAACGTACCAGGTGAATTTTTCGAGTCTGGAGTGATATCACATCACAACAATGACAGGCAGAGATCGGGGCAGCACTGCTGGCACCAGGCGAGCACGTCAACCCCCCCAGATAGATAGCTGCTGATATCACCTGAGCTTCCAGGGGCAATAACTTTCAGACAAGTGTAATATATCGGTGTGTATTATTTTGCTGGATGAGCTGGCCCAGCAGAGCTGTCAGACTCAAACCCTGGAAGCTCATAACATCTGCGGGTGTTTTTTTTGGCTTCCTTTCAATCAGCATCTAACTCTGCCCTTGGTAACAAGGTGTGTGGACTCTTTACCCAATCAGTGATTCAATATCAGACTCTTTACCCAATCAGTGACTCAATATCAGACTCTTTACCCAATCAGTGACTCAATATCAGACTCTTTACCCAATCAGTGATTCAATATCAGACTCTTTACCCAATCAGTGACTCAATATCAGACTCTTTACCCAATCAGTGACTCAATATCAGACTCTTTACCCAATCAGTGACTCAATATCAGACTCTTTACCCAATCAGTGACTCAATATCAGACTCTTTACCCAATCAATGACTCAGCATCAGACTCTTTACCCAATCAGTGACTCAGTATCAGACTCTTTACCCAATCAGTGACTCAATATCAGACTCTTTACCCAATCAGTGACTCAATATCAGACTCTTTACCCAATCAGTGACTCAATATCAGACTCTTTACCCAATCAGTGACTCAATATCAAACTCTTTACCCAATCAGTGATTCAATATCAAACTCTCAAGTGCTGAACAAACACCACAAACCGACAGACACTGCAGCCCTCTACAGGTGGAGATTGCCACCCCGGTTGTAGATTGTTGTAGCTATTACAGAAAGTTTGGGGTTCCTTGGACCGACAGTGTGAGATGTACAATCATTTAAGCATCTGTGTACACACTTTGGTTAACGCTTTCATCGCCAGTCTCAAGCAACATGATGTGATACATATAGCTCAACAATGTCTAGATGAGTCAAAGGGGCCCATGAGCGTTACACCATCTTGTAATCACTGCTTCCTGTTTCTCTCACAAAGCATGATGTCACAGCTTTGTGGCTCCTATCTCTGTGAACCTTGTCACCCCTCACCTGGGGCTGTAAAACTGCTTCGGCCCCTATGATCTCCTGATTCCTTCCCGTAACGTGAAGGGCTGATAAAAGGAATGATGAGAATGTGTCAGAGGTCAGAGAGACCCACCCAGGCGCAGACAGAGATAAATAATAAACAGGAGTTTATTAAGCAGCTAATAACACACAAAGCAGAAATGTGTTTAAAAACCAGGCAGGGATCAAAACCAAAAAGGTGCAGTGAAGGTACAAAAACATAGGGCAGAAGAGAGGCCAAGGCAGATTTTGAGAAAAATTGAGAAAAACACTGACAATGTACAGTGAGCACAGCCTGGCCAAAGAGACCGGCCGTCACAGGCAGACATGGCTGCCGAGAGGACAGGCTGTGCTCCCACTGTGATCAGGGTGTTGTGGAGACAGATCTGCACTTCCTTACAGAATGCCCCAAATACCAAGACATCAGAGATTCATTTTAGTCAAAAATTGGAACAACTTCCCCTGAATTAAAAAATTATAACAACGCAGCATATCTCCTTTATATTCTGTGAGAGAAAAACGAATATGTTGCGTGGACCACCAAATGTGTGGCCCCCATCATAAACTGAGGGACAACCAGCGAGGCACCATTTCCTCTTTTGCATTAGTAGCAGTCTCTTATTACTGTATTTATCATGCAACGTTGCTCTTTTTTCAATATTATCTTTTCATTCAACTGTATTATGTATGTTTGTAATGTGTGACATAAATGTTTCATTGTTTCCTTTATGAAGTCATGCCAATAAAGCATTATTAAATTTAAATTGAAATTGAGAGAGAGAAAGAGAGAGAGAGTGAGAGAGAGATTTGAATTTGAGAGAGAGAGTGAGAGAGAGAGAGAGAGAGAGAGAGAGAGAGAGAGAGAGAGAGAAAGAGAGAGAGAGAGAGAGAGAGAGAGAGAGAGAGAGAGAGAGAGAGAGAGAGGGTGAGAGAGAGAGAGAGAAAGAGAGGGAGAGAGAGAGTGAGAGAGAGAGAGAGAGAGAGAGAGAGAGAGAGAGAGAGAGAGAGAGAGAGAGAGAGAGAGAGAGCGAGAGATGCTGTCTGTTCTCTTTAGCTGAGCTCTTCCCCGTTGGCATTTCTTTGACCCAGATAAGAGAAACAGCAGTGCTATGGTCTCTGTACATACACACACTTTACTACACTCTACACACCTTTACACACACACACACACACACACACTCACACGCACAGGCACACACACATCAGAACAAACACTGTCATGGAAGACTTTATTTAGAATTGCTTAAATATACCAGGTGTGCAGTCTTAGAGTTATCGAAGTAATTTGTATTAAAAACAGTGAAATCAATATAATTTACATATAATACAGCAATATACAGGTAATTTATATACAAGACTGCACTACATTGGTCTTTTAGATATTACACAGCCATCTCTGATTCTTCTGTTAGTGCATTTAAATCCTTGTGTGTGCAGTGGACTAAAGGCTTTCCATTGGCTGTCAGTGATAACCTGAGACTCACGTATGCTGCTATGAAGTGCATGAATTTAATCTGTATTTCCAAAGTAACAAAATGTTTCCTCAGACCTTACTTTCGAATTGCCCTCTCCACATTTCATATTGAATCATCCATTTCAGATCAGTGTAACTTGTCCTACTCTACATATTGCATTTGCTGTCACAGGGTAAGCACTCATTTGATGGTCTTCCGGATTATAGAGGTACTGATTGGCTGATGCCCCCTAAACTCCCTGCACACCCGGGGTGATGCCGAAGAGCTGGAGTGTGTAAGACACCGCCTCACTGACGAAGGCCGCTGAACGCGTCATAACTGATGTAATGTTGGGCGTGGATGTTTTATGACTGCTGTTCTCAGAACTGCCCGTGTGAATCAAACAAGCACGGGAAGGGGAAGGACAACCTGGGCGACTGAGGTATTTTTCACACAGAGATCCGTGACCGCAGCCAGAATGGCATGTCAGTTATTTGGGGAATGTGGTTTCAGACGTTAAACGCGGAGGAGGACGAACATCGTCATTTCCCTGCCGTGTGACACACCTGAATAGTGTTAGTGAGGGCCTGCCAGGTCTGTTTGCTCCTGCTGTGGAATTAAAAAGCTGTGAGGAAACACTCTATTCCCAATCAGCACCTCAAAAGGCCTTTTATGAAGAGTTCAGTCAGCAGAAACAGGGACAAAGATGGGAGTTAGCTATGGGTAAAATCCATACTGATGTTAGGAAGTATCATTTTATGCAACAAGGTGTCATTGCTTGGGCCAGCTTTCCAGGTCAGGTGGCAGAGGCAGAGATACAGGAAGTGTTCAAGTCCAGACTTGATGGAGTGCTGGATACTCTGTAGACTGTAGGTAAATGGGCTTGATGCAGTGCTGGATACTCTGTAGACTGTAGGTAAATGGGCTTGATGCAGTGCTGGATACTCTGTAGACTGTAGGTAAATGGGCTTGATCCAGTGCTGGATACTCTGTAGACTGTAGGTAAATGGGCTTGATGCAGTGCTGGATACTCTGTAGGCTGTAGGTAAATGGGCTTGATGCAGTGCTGGATACTCTGTACACTGTTGGCAAATGGACTTGATGCAGTGCTGGATACTCTGTAGACTGCAGGCAAATGGGTTTGGTGGGTTTGTGAATGGCAAGCTAAGGCAATCAATATCACCTTAATCAGTAATCATAATCAATTACCTTTTTATCTGCGGAATCTCCCTTGTTCTTGTAATCTTCGGATTTCCCTGGCAAGACATGGCCCGTTTTGTTCAGCTATGATTAGCTTGTTATGAATCATTTATTTTCACAATATTTTCAGCATAACATACACCTGTGGTCTCTTACCATAAGGAGTGGCATTTCCGGATAGCTCCCCTCACAGCAAATGCCATGAATCCAGACCCATAAGACATGGTATAGACTGCAAAACACAGAAACGGTGTGAACTGTAGCTTACAGGTATGGTGTAAACTGTACTATATAGCTATGGTGGAGGCTCACGTACCATGGTAGCTTCTGAGGTTTAAAACAGCCACCAACAGAGCCACACCCAGACCCCAGTAGGCATCTACACAGAGGGAGAAAAAGTACTTATTATCCTACCATGACCTTACTTCCATTTATGCTTAATTTATGTTTTAGTTAATATTTACCACCAAATGCAAAAACAACTGCAGACCAAAGAGAGGTAGCAGACATTCCTGGTTTATTGCTCCATTCAACCTCCATTCATCCACCATCTTATCAGTGTTTAGGCGTAGTGAAAGAAGTGACCACGTTGTGAAGCAGGAGGAAAGGCCCCAGCACACAGACTATGACAATGCAGGCTCAGAGCTTGGACTGAACAAACTACAAAACTTGGCATGTGTTCCTGATTTTACAAATACTGTGCTGGTGACCTGTGACCTGTGACCTGTGACCAGTGAAATGATAACAACTCTTTGGTCTCTTTGGTTGGAAGAATGTAATGGTTTTGTGGCTAAAATGGTCCAATTCCAGATATAAACCATAAAAAAATCTTTGCCTTGACACAGATATTACAGAAATCTGGGCTTTCAGAGAAATGATGCACCAACTATTTGAAAGCAAAACAGTCTTTCAATAGTGTTTTCACTGTTGCGCGACAAGTTTGGACTTTGGGTTGCCAAAATCAAGCCCTTTATGTTTTATGATAACTGTATTGTATTGTATTGCGCTGTATTCAACCACAAACTCAATAGCACCCGCCTGCGCAAATAAGAGATATATGTGCAAATAAATAAGAGTTCATAAAGCAAAACCAAAAACAAATGAAAAGAAGGGCAGGGACTCTAAAGAACAGCACAAGAGAGAGAACAGCCAGTGACACAGAGAGGAGGTCAGAAAGAAACATTCCAGATGGCAGAAGCAGTTTGAGAGCAAACACATGCATATATTCACCATTCTTGTGGAAAGGCTGTCCTCTGCACTTCTTAGTGTGAGCTGGCAGGCCTGCAGGAAACATCAACGAGCTGGTAAAATTACGTCAGCCGACGGCTCAGAAAACACTAAATTAGTGCAGCAGGTTTCCCGTGGGGCAGGCAACGCTGCATTAATACACCTGTATGCAGGTGATGCTATCACTTCCTCCCACTACATACCACTGTGCTATGGGCTCTTACTCTGCTAACCAACACCCAGCCATTTTGGCTCTTGCTCTGCTAACCAACACCCTGCCATTTTGGCTCTTGCTCTGCCAAATATACACTGCCATTTTGGCTCTTGCGCTGCCAGATGTACACAGCCATTTTGGCTCTGACATGATCACAGCTGGATGATTGCAAGAATCTGGTAAAACATTCAGTGGTGTCCAAAATGAAACCTATTAAGATTTTTTTTAACTGAGAAGTTCTCAAACTCTGTGATGCTCAGTCACTTTAATCTTCTCTGTTATGATTATAGGAATATTGTCAACAGTTTATGCTGATTATTCTGTTTTTGACAGGAGCAAAAAGAGAGATCTACCCATGCTTATTTTTGCTTTGAGTCACTCAACCTCTGATATACCATGTGTTTAACTTTGCCGAGTGTCTGCTGGGGAACATTGCTGGCTCAGTGTCCACTTCTCCCCCTGACCCACACTCCCTCTTGCCCATAAACGTTTGCCACTATTTAATATGGTGACTTTATGAAATTTCATTCATCTAGAGAGCCTCAGGTCTTGACACCAGATTGATCCTGCCCAGAAGTCTTCAAGGGTTAATCTGCACATTTTAGATTCCCCAGTCTGGCCCGTGAAAAGCCAGACTGGAGTGTCTGCGATGACAATCTAGAAGAATCGGTTCTCTCCTTTTATTTGAGACCTGTGAAGGTGTGGAGACACACCTGTGTCACTCTGAGCCAGCAGAACTGCGAGCTTCCCCTTTCTGTGTATGAGCTGCATACTGTGCTAACAGTGAAGCCATCTGAAGAAGGCAGTGCCTGCAAATGTGAGATTGACATGGAGCTGACTGGCAGGAAGTTGTGGTGATCTCAGCTTACCCACAGACACACCCACTAATTCAAAGGCCAGGCCGGAGAACACACTCACAGCAAAGGGTACTGTAAAGGCTGAAAAAGAAAGATATCTGTCACTATGACAACACAAACACCTGCGCTTTGTTGTAGATACTGTACTGCAGATACTGTGTTGTAGATAAAGCGCAGATACCTGCAATGCACATAGACACCTGTTTCATAGAACATTAACTACAGTTTGAGTTGAGGTAGCTGAACTAAGCAGACCCAGTTGAGTTCCACAGGTCTTTTTTTTATTCTTATGTAACAGTAGTAGGATTGAGTATAGCAATGTATCTGTAGCCCAGTTCTGCAGGACAAGGGGAAACAAGGGGAAACGCGATGAACTTACTTACAGTAATATGGTCTGTAAAAAGCCAGTCCACATCCCGTGACAAAGCAGATACAGAAGAAGTGGTAGAATTTATCTTTAAAACAGAGAAACCGCAGTAAGCCTGAGAGGAAACCTCGCCATCACACCACCATCCTCACATGGTGTTATGGGCTCCCGCTGTTTACCACACACGCTGCCAGCTGGCATGAGATTACATCGGCGTTCAGCATAATGTTTAAGATGTACACACTTTTAATAGCATTGGACAAACACAGAAATCACATAAATTAACTTACAGTGGGAATATAGATCCAACAGTTTGATTCCATTTGTGTCCTGAAAAATAGACACACCTGTCATGTTTACAGAGTCCTTAAGGAAAGCAGCACAGATGGGAGAATTTAATACAAAGAGGCATACATAACCCCTATTTCCCAGGCAGTTTTAATTTGTGTGAAATAAAATGATATCGTGGTCACCCACAACACAGTGGCAGAGCTCACCATCAGTCCTCAGGTGCACAGGTGTGCAGGTGTTCAGGTACTCAGGTGTTTTCCACCCTGGCACAGAATCCCCATCTGAAGGTCCCAGAGACTGACCCAGCGAATTAAAGCACATAAGAGGAGAGTGTGGGACTCTGGCACTCAGAGAGCCAGTCAGAAGGTTGACACTGTGCCTCCACTGAGGAATCTGCGGGAAAGTCCCAGTCAGACACAGTTTCTCTTTCACATTTAAAGAGCACAGCCTGGGAGTGAGGAACCTGAAAGCACGGTGTGTGTGTGTGTGTGCATGTGTGTGGGAAAGGGAGAATGAGAGAAAGACAGACAGAGAGATTTTATATTCTCTCATTATGCCTTGTTTATTGTTGTATTGTGTGTCAAATTTAAAATATAGTTGTATGCGATGTATGTGTTTTCATGACTCATTATGAATCGTTATCAATTAGTTACACATGCTGAAGACAAGTGCGCTCGATGCCAAAAAAAGTCGTCATCTTCTACAGCGAGCAGCAAAACTATTTCATTAATCGTTGCAAATGTGAATGACAAACAGCAGCAATAATAACACCGACAGGGGAGTTCCCGCTACGGTTAAAAAAAGTCAGCTAGCCTTGCGCGATTCAGAACCTGAAAGTAATGGAACTTTGGTCTGCACGTAAGAACGACAACTAAAAAAATGAGTAACGAATCATTCCAAGCTTCTATCTACATTGTGGTCAGCCACAAAGTCAACCAAAGTTAAAAGTCTAGTGAATTCGAACAGTTTAAAGTGAGCTTGTTGTGTAAAAGTAAATGCCCGAATACACATGACTTCTCATCTGATGTCTGTTCACCATGTCTAGGATCCCATGTGCTACTAATGTAAGCTGTCGTTTTTCAGGAGGAACACAGATCACTTTTAGGCTAAATTAGTTCTCGTCACATATTTAGCAAACCATCTACCTGACTGAGCACTTGTGACATTACCACATAATACCTCCAGAGGGCAGCACAAATGAGCACGCCTGGAACTGCATAAGGGTATGGTGGGACCAGTCATATTGGGAAAGTTGCTGCCTGCTCTATTTTATGGTAATGACATCTCAGAACATTACATTTGACTTGCCCTTTATAGATATTATATAGATATATAGATATTAAGAAGGTGAAAAATACCATGATTCCATTTTACAGCTGCAAACTGATAGATGAATACATACTTCGTAAAACTAAGTGATGGTGGTGATGAAGATGTTGGTGGGACTATCTTGCTAATATTTCGAGGCATCTCTTTTCTTTGACAACAGTACCATCTAATGGTCACTTAGTGGTACTGCACAGTGTGAGCTCACTGACGGTACTGGACTGAACCAGGTTCCAACACACTCAGATTGGAGAGTGAGTGCAGGTAGAACATCGCTAAGGCACAAATGCGGTTAAAATGCAATAATGTATTTGTAATATTAGAAATACTTTAACCCTACATAAACAACAATTGAATTCCTGATACTTTTTTTAAAAAAAATTCAAGTCATTTTACTAACATTATGAAAAGAAAAATATTTTCACCAGTTCTAAAGACATTCTATTATAACATTATAAAAACATGTGTGTTTTGATTTTAAGTTTGTTTTTGGAGAAACATGGAGAGATGTAAGTGTTTCAGATCATATTGGCTTATAAAGAGATATGGCATGTAAAATACATGCTTAATGCAGGTCTTGCCATTCTGTGTGTGTGTGTTCAGTGGCATACATTACCATTCATTCACTCCCTCTACTGTTCACTCACTCACTCACTCACTCACTCTGTGACTAAACCATTCACTCACTCACTCACTCACTCACTCTGTGACTAAACCACTCACTCACTCACTCACTCACTCACTCACTCACTCACTCACTCACTCACTCCAAACCATTGACTCACCATTCACTCACTCACTCACTCACTCACTCACTCTGTGACTAAACCACTCACTCACTCACTCACTCACTCACTCACTCACTCACTCACTCACTCTGTGACTAAACCATTCACTCACTCACTCACTCACTCACTCACTCACTCACTCACTCACTCACTCACTCACTCACTCACTCACTCACTCACTCACATATTCACTCATTCTGTGACTAAACCACACTCACTCACAAAAATACTCACTCAGTCACTCGCTCAGTCACTCACTGAATAAATCACATTCTCACTCTATCACTCACTTGCACACTCACTCACTCTTTCAGTCAAGAAAAAGAGAGGGATTATCAGGTTCTCTCTCTCTCTCGCTCTCTCTCTCCTCACAGAGAAGTAACTCCAGAGATGCGTGTCACATTTCATTCTCTTTATTCTTTTCCCAGTGGAAATGAATCGCAGGGTCATCTCCGTTAATCACATAACTGGACATGATGCACCGAGTTTGTACTACAACTGTTTACAGGAATACAGTGAAAGATACACACGGTTTCACAATGGAGACATGGAGCAAGCCCATTGTACTTACAACCGTCAATGGAACTTTTTCACTTTCAAATTTTTATTTTTTTTTAAATAGTTTTTTTCCCTTCTCATTTTGCTTTTTATTCATTTATTTTATTATTTATTTATTTATTTATTTATTTTACAGTCTGCATCCAAGCCTTCCCCACAAATGACATGGAAGCGAGGATGAGTTTTGATAAGGAGCTTGTAGTCATTTACAAACATCACATGTATAGAAACTCCACACAGAGCAACATGTTTCCGGATACAAAGATTTCATTTTTTTTTTTTATTATTTTTTTTTTTTTTTTTTTAGTTGTCAACAGTCGAAACGAGCCACATACACAATGCTTGTTTTGTTGATTTAGTTTATTTTTATACACAAAAAGAGTCCACAGGTGGGCCTTGGTAGGTGGGTGTGTGTTTGTTTGTGTGTGTTTTTTTTTTTTGGAGGTGGGGGGGCATGCACTTATGGATGTGTTCTTTTTTTGAGGGGGTGGGGGCAGGGAGTACACCCCCCCTCCTTTTGGCCCTCGTTTCACCCGTCCGAACTCTGCCCAGTGCGGAAGGTTAAGTCAATACAGTATTGGTATGTACAGTGATATTCCACAGAGCTAACTCATGCACTTGCAAGTGAATGGAAAGATTGGGGGTGGGGGTGGGGGGGGATTTGAGCAGAACCATACCTGTTGCCATCACAGAAGCGTACATGTTTCTACACTGAGCGGAGTGTCCGCTGCTTCTGCACTCAGCAGAATAGACTGGGTAGAGTCATGAGCTTCTACCCTGTTTTGAGTCACCAGCTTCTACTCTGCATAGAGTCACCTGTTTCTACCCTGCGTAGAGTCAGAACTATCTGCACTGTGAGGTGAGTGATGGTTGGCTCAGGATTACACAGCCACTCCTACACAGCAAAACCTTTAGCGCTTAATCAACTGTGACAGACAAGGTTTATCCACTCTCGGGGGACCCGCAGAAACTGAGAGTTAAACTAACACCGAACATTTCACTTTACTGCGTATGTCATCGTCGTTATTGTCGGCCAAGTCTGCACCGACACACCTGGCTCTGCAGAGAGAAGCAAAGCTGTTGATTGTTTTAGGCCAGGAGAGGGAAGCTTCTTAACCTGGGCCAGAGAGGAGATGCTGTCTGCTGCGCTCGGGAGGCACAGGAAGTGAGGCCCGCGTATTGACTGCACTGGCTATACTACCCTCACTCTCTCTCTTTACAGCTCCAGCTCCCTCTATATGCCTCTCCAGCATGCGAAAATTACCTGTGACCAGCATGAGGAGCAGGCCACCTGCCACGACTCAGGTAAGTCAGGTAAGCGCCAGTCAGGTAACCCCCGTGACTCTGCAGGGCGGTGTCACTTTGACAGGAGTTAGGCTTGAGTCGGTCCAGTTTATCTATGGGCTATACATGCAGGACTGATATCATTTCAAGGAGTGTTTTTCATTTCATTGCAGTCAGACTTTCTGACTTCCGTTTTCTTTTCTCTTGTTATGTTGTGTTTCTGTTCTGGTTGTTACATGGGTCGAAGCAGAAAAGGACATCTCAATACCTCAGTTTGTACTGCACAGCACACATTAAAGCACACAGTCGTACTGCATACAAACACTATGTTAGCATAGCTATGATGCCCAAAAACAAAGCTAGCACAGCAAAACAACACAAACACAATGCTAGCATTGCTATACTGCAAAACCTCCATGCTAGCATAGCCATACTACACAAATGCTATGCTAGCATTGGCATATTGCAAAAAGGCAATGCTGGCGTAGCCATACTGCACAAATGCTATGCTAGCATTGGCATACAACAAAAGCACTATGCTAACTTAGCCATATTGCACAAAAGCTATGCTAATATAGCTATACTTATCAAACACTGTGCTAGCACTGGCATAATGTACAAACACTGTGTTAGCATAGCTATACTGAACAAATACTGTGCTAACATAGCCATACAGCATAAACACTATGCAAGCACTGGTATAAAGCACAAACGCTGTGCTAGCACTGCACTCATACAGGTTTTCTGCACAGCATGAAAGACCCACTAACACAGCTTCACTGTACAGAGAAAACACACTGTGCTAGCACAGTCATACTTCACAGGAAAACTGACTGTTACTATAGCTCTCTCGATTTTCACAGGGACCACAGGGAGTGGCACGCTTGTAAGGTGTATTGTATCTGCCATGGTAACTGTGCTGTATGGCTCTACATCCCCCCCTTCTGGAGACAAATGAAAGAACAAGTGCATGAAGCAGCAGCTGAAACCAGGGAGAAGGGCAGAGAGAGACCCTTCAGGTCATGCTATTGGATGAGAGAGAGAAGGGGCGGAGACTCAGCAGCTCATGCTATAGGATGAGAGAGACGGGGGTGGAGTCTCTGCGGCTCATGCTATAGAATGAGAGAGGGGGTGGAGACTCTGCAGCTCATGCTATAGGATGAGAGAGAGAAGGGGCGGAGACTCTGCAGCTCATGCTATTGGTTGAAATGATAATCTACAGAGCTAAGCCTTTGGCAACAGATTCCCCAGAGGGGAAGGAGGGTCTTTAACATGCCGCTACCATAAAAAAATCTAAGTAATTCAATTCCATACATACAAGTAGCTAAATACAAACAAGTTTATACCCATTTTTTTATTCTCAGTAACACAATTTATTTGTATTCTTAAACATATCATTGATAATGGTATTAAATATTAACAGTTTTTTTCTGTTTCAAAATGAATCATTGCATAGAACGTCTGAAATGAAAATGCTTTCCACTGCCCGGCTCGGTTATTTCATTGTTTTGTTTGTTTTAGATTTGGGAAGCACAAACAAGAGAAAATACAATAACAGGGGCATGCGCATGTGTGTGTGTGTGTGAGTGTGTGTGTGTGAGTGTGTGTGTGTGCTTGTGCATGCATGCATTCATATTTGTGTGTGCTCATGTGTGCATATGCATGAGTGTCTGAATGTGTGTGTATGTGTGTGTCCATGTGCATGTGAGTGAGTGAGTGTGTGTGTGTGTGTGTGTTGGTGTGTGTGTGTGCAGTAGGATTTTGTGTTTTGCATGACACTGCAAAAAAACATCAAGTGGAACCCAACCCAAACGTTTCCATGACAACAATCAAAATGACAGCCAAGGTGGATGTGGCGTACCGTACACGTCACCATAGCAACAGCACAATGGCCAGCGGTGGATGCGTTCATGGAAAGGTTTGCGAGGACATTGCGCACTTGTTTGGGGCGAGAGCTGGCGTGGCTCATTCAGCGTCTGAGAGAGAGGAACTCATAGCATCTCCACGCGCTGAAACACACGGCCTGCTGGAGCTCATGTAAACACGCAGGGGACATCCCATAATGCCTTGTGCCCCTGTTTTAGTGCAGTGCGCCCCATGACCCCAGTGGAAAGGTAACATTGTTTCGGGGGAGGTGTGGTGGAGGGTGGTGAGTGATGTAGGGATCAGAGGTCACGTATTCCAGACCTCGTTTTACAAACACGATATTGTGCTCTTCACTGTCGGACACCTATCACTTATAATAAAAAAAAACAACAACAAACGTATTGATAATAAATTAAAATACTTAGGATGATCGAACATGAAAATATAAATAATAACCAAACAAAACCATAAAACAAAACAGAAAATTCCCCAAAATATAAATAACATATAAATAAAACAAACATTACAGTCTGTATTCTAACTGATATCAGATCCGTACAGCAGTATACAGTTGTGCAAAGAAATTAGGACAGGGGAACATGGGATATAAAAATATGCGAGGTATACAGTACAAGTAAAAAAAAAATTAAGTGATTAAGGCTGTTTCTTTCTTCAGTGAAAGAAAATCAGGCAAATGATAAGAAAACTCATAAACAAACAAACAGAATTAAAAGAGGAGAACCCAGTGCCCCTGGTTTTTACACATGGCTTTGCGATGGCTAAACATGGAGCCTGGCCACTGTCTATCTCCTGCCCTCCTTCCTGTGGCCAGGTCTGATGTCACTTCCTGTTCCTCTGTGTGCAGTGTTCATGTCACTTCCTGTTGGGAGATGAACAGTGTTGGGTATTGATGTGGTTTCTGTGTACTCCACTCTGGAATGTAGACGGAAAACAATCACCCAGCAAAACGGTAACAAGTCCTTTGCTTCCATTGTGTGATTTTCTCATTTTTTTCCATTTGTTCCTGAAGTACTTTCACAACGAGATAGGTCTTTTAGTACTAGAAAAACCTGGGAACAGCTTTTTAATTTTTGGGGTTTCATCTCGAAAGAAGAGGAAATTGGGGTTCTTTTGTGGTTGGCTCTTGAGAGAGGGGGTACAGCGGCTCTTTTAGGGTCTAAACTGTGAGAGAGGGGAGACTGTGCCCGGCCGTCCGAGCGCACGTTTTTGGAATCAGGGATCCTGCGCAGGTTGAGTCTGTGTGCTGAGGAGACATGGCGCATGCACATCTTTCACCTCCACACGCTCCTCTGGCGAGTCTTTCCTTCCCTACGGCCCCGCAGGAGGAGTTTCCACGGCAACAGGCCCCGCATGCATGACAGGGCAGGGTCGGAAGACTCACGTTCGCACCTGTGAGATAAAGCACACCTGTCAGCCAAAACACACAGCGGAGTGACAAAGCCAGTCAGAGATAAAGCAGATCAATGACAAAGCCAAAACCACTGACACCACGGCATCCTCAACAGCGCCCTCTGCAGGCAGCACCCTTGCTGCAGCCCATAATTCACTGAACAGGAGAATGGAGGCAACACAGTTATGTAGGTAATATGGACCACATAGATATTAAATAGAGATATTATATTATGCAAAATGTTATGGTAGTCTGTTTGGTGATGTCTTTAATATTGTTCATTTTTTAAAACTATAGTTATTCTTCAATGGTCCATACATTGCTTTTAGTGAGCATTGAGCTGAAGACGAATACTCATGATATCTTGTCTCGTATAAGTGTTCTAATGTAAAGATATGCATGCTTTCTGCTCAGAGCTGCACCATTCATCCTTCATGAGAGGGTTGCACCATTTAGATTCAAAATTTTTGCATTCAGATTCCTATTCAGAAACCTCAGAATAGTTTAAACCACAATTCAAACTCTTGTCCTCATCTCCCCATTTAAATGTCAAAATGGTATAGACACAATACAAAGCTCTGGTCTAGATGAGTGTTTTGCTTTGTTCTGTTAAGAACTTTCAGTGCAGCCAAAGCAGGCAGTTAGATATACAGTTAAAATATAATACTGCATATGACCACTAGAGGGCTACAGAGTACACTGAATAAATGCAGTAGCAAATTCTTGTTATATAATCATAACATATTTTGTTTTCGACAAATTTTCAAATGCCATTTTTCTGGAGTAAATTTTGAAATGCTTTAACGAACGATTAATCGTTTCCATAGCAACCTGGGTGTGATAGGACCATTCATTTTCTTCACAGCAACTCTCAATTCTTTCTCAACTATGTGTGTGTGTGTGTGAGAGAGAGTGTGTGTGTGTGTAAGTCTATGCCTAAATGTGTGAGTGAGTGGCTGTGTGACTGTGTGTGCGTGTGTGTGCCCATGTTTGTATTGCCGAGTGTGAGTGTATAAGTAAATGTGAAAGTGTGTGAGTGTGTGAGAACCACCTCACAGTGCGTATAGGTGGTTATAAGGGCTTCACGCTAAGTTTCTGAAGCAGTCACAGTGTGTATAGGTGGTTATAAGGGCTTCACGCTAAGTTTCTGAAGCAGTCACTGTGTGTATAGGTGGTTATAAGAGCTTCATGCTAAGTTTCTGAAGCAGTCACAGTGTGTATAGGTGGTTATAAGGGCTTCACGCTAAGTTTCTGAAGCAGTCACAGTGCGTATAGGTGGTTATAAGGGCTTCATGCTAAGTTTCTGAAGCAGTCACAGTGTGTATAGGGGGTTATAAGGGCTTCACGCTAAGTTTCTGAAGTCACAGTGTGTATAGGTGGTCATAAGGGCTTCAGTGAGTGCGTATAGGTGGTTATAAGGGCTTCACGCTAAGTTTCTGAAGCAGTCACAGTGTGTATAGGTGGTTATAAGGGCTTCACGCTAAGTTTCTGAAGCAGTCACAGTGCGTATAGGTGGTTATAAGGGCTTCACGCTAAGTTTCTGAAGCAGTCACAGTGTGTATAGGTGGTTATAAGGGCTTCATGCTAAGTTTCTGAAGCAGTCACAGTGTGTATAGGTGGTTATAAGGGCTTCATGCTAAGTTTCTGAAGCAGTCACAGTGCGTATAGGTGGTTATAAGGGCTTCATGCTAAGTTTCTGAAGCAGTCACAGGGCCAGTGCCTCCATTCAGCCTCCCTTTACCTCATTGATCTACAAAGGCCACGCCCTCTCCCCAGCAGTGCCCTGATTGGATTTAGTTTAATCCCTCCTGCCGGAGAGGCCCTGAATGGGAGTATTTATATCCCTTACGAGGACCTGAGCCGGCTTGAGGTGAAGATCATTCGTCTCTCGTACATGCGGCAAAGAGCGCTCAGGCATCTGGCTATTACACGCTGTTGAAATCATGAGGGGGTGTGGCTTTTACGCTTGACATTTTTTAAAAAATCATACAGTTTACACACAATAGAAATAGTGCAGGAATGTGACTTTTACACTGTACGCACTTTGCATGGCACAGAAAGCATGTGGGCGTATTGCTTCCATACGCTGGGCTGCTGTTAGCACATGCAGACAGGCCTATTCTTGATATGTGGCTTCAGTGCACAGTAGAGCTCATGCAGACTCATGGCCTTCATTTCAATGGACATCATGAGACCATGTGGCTCTTATACATAATAGAAATCATGCTTCTACATACAATGCAAATCATGCAGGCATGAGGCTATCACAGGCAGTAGAGTACTGTGAGGCCTTAACACACAGTAAATACCCAGGAGAGTCATGGCTGACTCCAGAACTGATCACAGTAAGGTCTCTCTCTCTCTCTCTCTCTCTCTCTCTCTCTCTCTCTCTCTCTCTCTCTCTCTCTCTCTCTCTCTCTCTCTCTCTCTCTCTGTCTGTCCCGCTGATGTGAGCGTGTGGCGGGCACGCAGGTGCGCGGGCGGCACCGGCGCCAGAGTGCAGGTGTGCATGTGGGCGGGCAAGTCGAAGGCGTTAATGCTTGCACCTCCTCCTGATCCACTTGCCCAGAATAAACTCCAACTGACCCACTTAGTGAAAAAGGCCGCTCTCGGCCTTGCTGTCCCAGCAAGTGTAGAGGTCATGTGACCTGCTTTTTTAACCTTTGACCTTTGACCTTTTTCACCAACAGAAAGCTATTGAGTGAGAGAGGGAGGATGGAGATGTGGGATCAACCCCGCCCCCCCGCCCCAACTTATCCAACGCTGACATACAGGATCTATGGATCTATTTTGGTGCCTACGGCATGACGGAACACTTCAGAATCTAGCTCCAGCGATGCAGTTAAACAAACATATCCTCAAACCTTCATTCAAAACTGAATGTAATTGTTTTGATTGATAAGGTTTTATACTTTTATTTCAACCGGACGAATGGCTGAAGCTATTAATTTAGCATTTTATGTGTTTTAATTTTTTATGCTTTATTATTTTAATATTGTATTTATTTATCGTCATTTATTAAGAATTTAAAAATAAATGACTATAAATAAATATTGTCATTTATTAAATAAAGGTTAAATAAATATATAACACAGTTTTATTTTTTAACCAACGTCAGAACCTTTTTAACACATAAACATTTAGACAGAGAGAGTGTGAATGTGAAGCCAGCTTAGAGGCCCTGCAGCATTTGAGGCACAGACAGGTGAAGTGAAGGAGCGTCCAAAAATAAACACTTAAAGGATAAATATTAGGAAATTCTTTTTATGGTTAGTTATCCTGAGCTACACATTTTAAAAGTGTAATCGGTTAATTTGGTTAATTAACACTTTGGAGGTGTGAAGAAGTAAGGTGGGTTGTATATATACATTTCTGATCTTTGCATGCAATAATAAGTCCATTATTATAAGTCTACATTTTTCTGCTCACTCCAGATTCTCTGTATACGTCCCATCATTTTAGTTTTGATCTGACTGTTGATACCAGACCCGTTCAACTGTCAAAACAATGAGTGATATTTGGAAGGTGTGATTGCATCGTTCTATTGGCTGAGTTCCCGATTTATATATCTGGCTTCAGCTTTATGTCTAGGTTTATATGTTAGCCAGCTGAAAATTTAAATTTTGTTTTTTGCTCCAAGTGCTTTATCTTGAAGTAGTATTTTCATTCAAGATTATTGACAAGTGCTCCGAAAAATAAGAAAAAATTTCAAATCATAAAATTATTTGACATTTATGTAACTAATGTATTTATAATATAAAACTGATATAAAACTAATTGTTTAGACCAATTATATAAAAGAGCTTGCCACTTACTGCTTGCCAGAGGAAGTCCTGATGCTCTCTCACACAACCTTGGATCTCTGTTCCTGATTGGCCGGACTGTATGATAAATGAATCAGGATAGGTTAGATCCCTCAGGGTATGTCCTCCAGCTCTAAAATGCAGACTTCTTATTTGCCGATTGAGTTACAGAGAGTAGGGTGTGTCTAACAGCTTATCCACAAGACTCAGAGATGAGGAAAAGGTGATTAAGCTCCAGGTCTTGAGGGCCACAGTTTCTGCAGGTATTTGCTCCGATTACAAGCTTCAACACCTGATTTTATTAATTAATTTACCCTCTTGGTCCCTTCTGGTTACATGCACACAACATAGTCAGCAAACGACAGGATGCCACTGCTCACCATAGAGAAGTTGAGCTCAGCATTGGTCAGGGATGAACACCAGGTTCTGGGGCTACAATGCCAATAGGCATTTCCTCCAGCCATGCACTATTCAACCTGATCTCAGCAATTAACTTACCTAATTTTGGTTAGAACTGTGGGCTAATTAGTTAAGCAGAGCCTGAAGACACTCAGGACCTCCTGTGGAACAACCCTGGCTTTCGGTTACACGTAATCCAACAAACAGTAAACTTAGAAATCTTGAAAGTCTGTTTTCCTTTTGTTCTTCACAATGAATGTTATCATGGTCTGTGTAGGAGTTCAGGATTTAAATATAACCCAGAGGTAGGATGTTCACTCCTACAGATGGCTGTCTATGTAGGCAGCGCTGGAACACATATACAAGGTAATCTATTTGTACACTCTAAGAAAAAATGGTTCTGAACAGCATCAAAAGAGGGGGTTTTTTGCAACAGAAAGATGGTTGATGATCATAAGATAACTGCTGATACCTCAGAACCATTAATTGACTATTAACAAACATTTTGGAACTATATGACACACCATTCCGTACTCTGCAGGACCAAATGATCCATTATTGTTTCATTATTTGCTCTTTATAGTACCAAAAAAAAGTTCCTCCATGATTATGAGCAATTTTTGTTGTAGAAAAGTCTAGAAAGTGATACTTACTGTGGCTCTCTGGCCTTCATTCTCCTCTCTCTCTCTCTCTCTCTCTGCTGAAATTCTTAGTTGGGATGGGGGGTGGTGATATCGCAGTGGCTGGAGGGAGGTTTACAGGAGTGCGTTGTGATAGGTGGGGGTTGGGGGGGTTGGGGTACGTAGGGATGGGGGGGGGGGGGTTGGCGTTCGTAGGTTTTTCCAGTACGAAGCCTCATGTTTGTCTCTATTGTCTACTGTACAGACCCTGAAAGAGAGACAGCGTCCTGTTAGCACTAATGCAGACCTCTCAAAGCTGGGTCAACAAACACACCATGATTGGTCAAGAACAAATCAAAAACTCCCTGACTGGTCACGCACACATCAAATGACCAATCACAAAAACAGAGAACAGCAGCAGCACATGGACCTAAAAGCTTTAGGCATGAAGCATCACATGACACAAAAAATCTGTGGTGCGCTAACTAGCTGCCAATCACTGACTTGCTTCAAGCAAGCCAACAGCTTTTTTCCTTCACCATAAAACACAATGATTGGTTAAAATCAGTGGGTTGCTAGGAGCATGTAACAGCTCCACCCATTTTTGCTGTCATCATACCCCTGTCTCTTATTGCAAGATAACACTGAGAGTGTATGCAATGCTTTTCTCAGAGTCAGAGCTTTTTTTGAAAACTCACACACACAATCAAACCAAGACAAAGAGGATACTTACCCTCTACTCTGCTATTCACCAGAAAGAGGTGAACTTCTTCCCCAGAGCAGAGACGGCTGGAAAGAGGGAGAGACAGAGAGAAAGAGAGAGAGAGAGAAAGAGAGAGAAGAAGGTGCAGAGAGAGACTGACTTTACTTTGTGATTTAAATAAGCAGTATGCTGGACATCAGATACAGACAAATATAAATAAACCAACAAGACAATAAATAGCAACAACAAGTTAAGGCAAACAGTAAGAATCAGGCTGTTTCCCCACAAGTAGCATACTGTTTCCTGGATGCATGAATGTCTTTAACACAGGTGAAGTCATCCATCTGGTGAGAGCATTTGTATTCCATAATAGACCAGGCCTTTACCCTCACCCTGAACACCAAGCCTGCTTTCTCATCTTGACCATGCTGAATCATTCATTTCCTGCTCTTATAAGCCATCTCAGGCTCCTCAATCACAGAAGATGAAAGGGGGAGACTGTGTAAGAACACCAAAGTACATCTGTATCAATGAACCATTTCATAAATCATAAATATTTCATCTGACAATTTCCCATTGTTACATGCTCTTTTGCAGTGTACCATATATGATTTCTTCTACTTTCATTTCATTATAGATATAGATATCCCTCTGGTATCTATACCTGAGAGATATAGGTATGGCTCCCCTATCCCGTAACTTATACCTGAGAGATACAGGGGTGCCTCTCCCATTGCTGTATCTGTTCCTCCCCTTTTCCTATACCTGAGAAATAGAGGTATACATTCTGTACCCATGTACCTATACCTGAGGGATATCGGTATTCCTCCCCTGCCCCGGCCCCTATACCTGAGAGACAGGTAACCCCCCTCCACACAGCACATACCATCTCCCAGCTTCCCCGCTTGCTCTGCTGCCCCTCCTGGCAGGATTTTGGAGAAGACGCTGTCCCCTTCGGCGCCTGGCTGTCCTGCGGCTGCAGCGCTTCCGATACCCCCAGGTCTGGGGGCCGCCTTGGACCCTGCGGGGGGGGGATCAAAAGTCTTACATGGCTCTTGGTTCTCAGAGGATTACATAAATTATCCTTATGGAGGCAAACCAGCCTCCATTATCAGTACTCAAATGATTATGACCTACAGTATGAATAATAAAACAACCTTACATCTCTAATACACACAGACACATCCAAACTCACCAGCACACACGCCCATATGTACCTGTGCATGCACTCAAACACCTGTGCAGACACACAGGTGATATTTTATTGTGTTGTTTGCGCCTAATGTAAACTGAGAGCAAGGATGCAGGGTCTAATCACTCACCGATCCCGTCAGGGGAACCTGGGGGGGTTTGGCACCCTGTGCCAGCCCCGGCTTTGCCCCCAATTTGGAGGCGTCAGCAGCCGGGTCCGGCTTGGCCTATCCCAACAAAAAAACAGAGAGAAAGGCAAAAGGACAGAAATTTTTTTCACAAAGATCATGGTGTTCCAGCTGTCCTGTAATATGAAGGAAGCAGAGGTGAAGTACACTGAAGCCCATTAAAAGGACAACTGTGTTGAAGCTCATAAAAGAAGAAGCTGTGCACAAGCTAATTAATTAATGGCTAAATGATCATTAAATAGACTTGGTTTATGAAGCTCACAAAGGGGGCAGCTTTGCTAATTCTCAGAGGAAAAAGCTTTGCTGAAGCTCATTATCGGAGTCTAGAGAGGCAGCAGCACTGAGGCCAATCAAAGGGCCATGTCTGGCAGCACTCACCGCAGGAGTGGGCTGGAGGCCGGCTTGTGGGCCTGCCTGTGGCTGGCGGGCTGGGGCTGCAGCCTGGACCTGGGCCGGGGCCGGGGCCTGGGCCTGTACCTGGGCTGGGGCCTGGGCCTGGGCCTGGGTCTGTCCTGGTTTAGCCTGCTGCTGCTGACTGGCCCCTGTGGAGGCAGGTGCAATCTGGGCCGCCCCAGCCGGCTGCTGCCCCAGCTGTTGCCCCTGTTGCTGCTGCTGTTGTTGCTGTTGCCCCTGCTGCTGTTGCCCCGGTTGTTGCCCCTGCTGCTGATGCCCCTGTGGCTCCTGCCCTTCCTGTTGCTGCTGCTGCTGTGATCCAGAGTGCCTCCCTGCAGCGGATCCCCCCGAGGATCGCTGCTGCTGCTGGCGGGATGGGTCCTGCCTGCGGCCGGAGGAGGGCTGCTGCTTCTGAGGCCTGCCACTGCTGCCTCCTGAGCCGTGCTGCTGCCCGGCAGGGTCTCGGGAGTAGTCCGATCCACCATGGTGGCCCTGCGAGGACGAGGTCCCCCGCTTGTGCGTGGAGGACGAGGTCCCCCTGGATTCAGGGCGAGCTGATGGGTCCTTGGAGTGCCCCCTGGATGAACGGGAAGAGCGCGGATCCTCAGAGGAGTGGCGGGAAGAGGAGTGGCGCCCCCCGGAGCCGCTGCTGCCTCCATGGTGCCGGTGTTCCCGAGAGGAGGAGTGCCGGGGGGCGCCGTAGTCATCCTGTGGCCAGAGGTCCTCCTCAGGAGGCTCGTCATAGTCGTGATAGGTGTGTTTTGTGTGGCTCCGCCGCCCGGACGAAGAATGGCCACTGCCAGTGCCACTGCCACCATAGTGCCTGGACCTCTCGGAGCGAGCCTCCCGTGGCTTCTCAAACCAGTCTGTCTCCTCCTGTCCCAAATGATATGCTTCGAAAAACCAAAACACAGTTCACCATCAGTCTCCGTGGGTGACCCCACTGGGGAGGAAGACGCCATGCAGACTTATGAGCCATGCAGAGGAAAAGTTAAACAGGCCAAGCTTTATGGGCAGGCAAGACGCAAGGCCTTTTGGATGTACGAACACAGGTTAAAAAAAAAAACAAATGACAAAAAAGAGACAGAACCACAGGTCCAAAAAAAAAATGAAGTAAAAAAAAGCCAAAAAAAACATCACGTGACTCCACAACACATTATCAAATACAAGCATGCTGTAACACTGGAAAAGGCAGGCACATGCGGTTTGAGTCCCCCCTGGCCCCTGGGTCACAACATTCACATTTATTTAAGAGTTCCTTCATCAAACACATCAGCTTGTTTCCACTTTCAGATGCAACACTGGCATGCACTTTGTTTTCGGGGAGCAGAGGGGAAGTTAGATGGGGTACGTTTAAAAACTCAGGCAGAGATTGGCACTCAGCACCAGTTACCTTCGCTGTCAGACACAGCACAGTGCATATCATCAACCAGGTATGGGTCATCCTGTTTGTAGATGTGACTCCTGGGCATGTCCTTTGAGTGGTCCTGCACGTCAGGCAGGGAGTGGCTGGAGCCATACTGGTTGCGGCTGTCATGGTGGGGGTCCGATCCATGAGGACCCCGGCCTACCCCCATGGGCTTCCCCACGGGGCTGAGTGGACTCTCCTCCTCTGAATGTTGGGGCCTCATGGAGGACCTTCCCCGGGGGTGGCTGCCTCTCTGAGCACGCTCCATAGTGTCCCGCTCATACGACTTGCTCCTGTAGCCCGAGTCCCTGGAAGAGATCTTGTCCATCCCGTAGCCGGTTGACCGGGACCTGCCAGAGCCGTACATACGATCCTCCTCCTCCAGTGCCTCTCTGCTGGACGTGCCATAGTACTTCTGCTGCTCATAAACATTCTTCTTCAGGCCGTGCGTGATGTCGTCCTGGAGCTTCTTGGCTCGAGACACCACGGTGCAGCTACCACCAGACGGTGTTGTGATGGTGTAGGAGGCCAGGTCGGACTCCACATCCCGGGCTTCCTCAATAGGGGAGAACTTTGAGATCTTCTGCTCCATACCCTGCTTCCTGTGTTTGCTGCGTTTGGAAGACACCACAGCTGGGCCTAGGCTCTTGGACGAGTGCTTCTGGACGCCACTGCCGCTCCGTGATGAGGGGTGCTTGCTGTAGTCATCATAGTAATAGGGGGGCCCCCCACTACCCATGGTAGCGCTTCCACTTGTCCGCCCATGGGGGTCCGCCCCCTGTTGGTGGTAAGGAGAGGAGCTCTTTCCGCTGCCATACAAGTACTCAGGGTCATCTTCAGGCCTGCCGTAGGGCGTGGCTCGGGTGGGGCCATTCTCACTGCCATAGCGCCCGTTCGCTGGCTGTCCGTGGATGTCCGTCCGGTGCATGTCCGGACCAGCCCCCATGCTCTCTTTAGTCAGTTCGCTGATGTCATCAATCATGACGTAGTTCCGGGGGATGTTCTGCTCCAGATTGGTATAGAGGCCCTCTGAGGTGTACGCGGAGGTGGGGCTGTCCGCAGTGCGCATACGGTCTGACAGGTTCTGCTCAGGGGGACGGTACTGCCCGTACGTGCTGGCCATCGTCGTGGTGGCATAAGGACTGCTAAAGGCTGTATCCTGACCCGAGGTGGTCACTACTACAGTCGGATTACTGATGACTTCATAATTGGTGGGGATCTTCTGCTCCAGGTCGGCCAATGAGGTCTGCCGTGGCTTCTGGTGAACAGAGAGGATATCGGCCTGTGGCTGGAGGGACATGGTCTGGCTCTGATAGGACTGGCCTGGGTAAGGAGAAGGGCTGGAGGAGGTCTGGAACCCAGGGAGGCCGGGTTGCACCCCCAGGTCTGTCTGATAGGAGGGCTGGCTCTGGGGGAAGCTTTGAGGGGTATATGTCCCCTGAGGGTGGAGGGTAGCCGGAGATGGGTGGGGCTGGAAGGTTCCGGGCTGAGGTTGGGCCTGTGAAATGGTGGGATACTGTGGGGGCTGGAAGCCTATCTGCTGGTAGGCAGGGCTTGGCTGAGATTGGGGTGGGGCTGTCTGGCTCTGAGGGTACTGATAGGTCAGGAATGAGGATGAGGGTGGGTACTGGGTAGCAGTTAACTGATCAGAGGGGAACTGACTAAGAGGACCACTGGCGCTGGCCTTAGCCAGCAGGCCGTTACCCTCATAGGTGGGTGGGACAGCTGTGCGCACGTTGTTCAGCTCGCTATCGGAAGCATAATCGCGTGTATCCCCCATGCAGCGAAGGTAGGCCAGCTCCCGCCTCTCACGCTCCTTGCGCTGGGTGATACCCAACTCCAGGTAGCGTAGCTTGGCGTCGATCTCCTTCTCCTCCTCCTCCAGCTCTGCCTGCTGCTTACGGAGCTTGGAGGACTCTTGCTCCACTGCTTTCAGTTCGTTCAGCAGGCCTGCCTTGGTGATGGCAGGGGAGGGCCTGGGCAGCCCTCTCTGGGCTAGGGAGGAGGGTGAGGCATACATTTGGGGGAGGGCAGGGGTAACGATGGGAAGGGTGGTCTCCTCTGGGGGTGGGCTGGGGAGGGTCCGCTTCACTTTCCTCATCAACGAGTTCTGTTGTTGCTGCTGCTGTTGCTGCTGCAGCGCTATCAACTGGAGAACAGAACAAATGTTAACCTAACACAGTTGCCTGCTTAATTGTGTTAATTTACAAATTAACTATGAAGACATGAAGCTCAGAGTTACCTTTTACAGAACACAGATCATGAAAATAAGGATTATACATAAATATAATATTACACTGTTGTTAAAATTAACTGTTACGTACCTGGCTGTTCTGGAGAGCCTGCTGTTGGTACAAGGAAAACCTGGCTCGAGATGAGTCTTCTGAGGTTGGGCTGAGCGGTTTAGGGTCTGACATCGATCTCTGAACACTCTTGATTGGTCTTGGCAGTGTCTGATGCCTCTGCGGCGACTCAGCGGTAAAGTGCTTCTGCGGGGTCACGTGGGCCTTGTTGAGTCTCTCACTGGAGGAAAAGGAGTTCTCAAGCATGCGATGGGGGGACATGGGTGAGACAGGGGAGTACAGAACCTGGGGTGATTTAGGAGGCTGCTGGCGGGCCATCGATTCGTTGTGCATTTGGGTCTGGTAGCCGATATCCAGGGGGTCGGGCTTCTTCCTCTCAAACTTGGCCACGCCCTGCTGTCTTGAGGAGAGTGGGTCAGTCATACCTGATCCAACCAGCTGCAAGCTGGTGGAGTATGGACCAATAGTAGTGGGTACGCTGAGCTGGGGGGCTACCACTCCCTGAGACTGGACCTCAGGCTCTGTCTGGCAGGCTAGGCTCTCCCCCTTCTGGGTCCTCTCTGGGGCTGAGATGTAGTGCACCAACTCGACCTTGGGCTCAGAGGTGGTGATGTGGATCGCGGGGGACACCCTGCCCAGCTGGTCAGGCTCGGTCTGACAGGAGGAGTCGGTGGTGGTCTGGATGGCGATGCTGGAGGAGGAAACCTTGGGGGCCTCGGTCTTGGTCTCAGCACTGGACTCTGAGTGCTTGGAGAAGCGGGACCTGCGCCGGCGGACTGGCTGCTCCCACTCCGCCTGGTCCTCATCATCTGTCTGGACACTACAGTCAGCAATTCGCCTGGTTCTCCTCCGCCGGGACAGCAGAAACCTCTCCTCCCCTTCCTCATCATCAGTTTGGACACTACTGTCGGCGATCCTCTTAACCGTGGGAAGGCCATCCTCACCCTCCCCTCCATCCCTCAAGCGCGGCATTGAGTTGCGTTTCTTCATAGCAGCCCGTGTGTCCACAGACTCCTCATTACTCTTCAGCGACATCTCTGAGGCAGAGTTGGGGAGAGTCCGTGAGGCCACCACACCCTGGAGGACATGTCCTTCAATGTAAGGTTGCCAGAACTGTCCATTCTGGCTCATTGTCCTCTGAAGATCTGGTGGCAACTCTTGCTGGATAACTCTGCCACTCTGATCACATATAATTGAGAAACCCTGAGGGGTAGCTCCCCCAGCAATGAGATTTTGTATGGCACCTTGTGCAGTTGTGGCTGCAGCAGCGGCTGCAGATGCAGCAGCAGCTTCAGCAGCAGCGGCAGCAGCAGCAGCTTCTGCCGCAGCAGTTTTCTGCCTCTTCTGCTCTTCTAGTTGCTGCTGCAGCTGTTGCTGCAGGGACTGGATCTGATCCAGCTGCGCTCTCTGCTGGGCCAGCTGCTCCCGCTGCATGACGAGCTGCGTCTCCCTCTCGGCTTGCTGCTGCTGGAGGACCTGTTGCTTGATCGTCTGCAGCTCCTGGATCTCCCGCTGCACCAGCATCTGCTCTTTCTCCCTGTGCCGCTGCAGCTCGATGCGGTCTCTCTCCAGCTCCTCCTGCAGGCGCAGCTGCCGCAGCTTCTCTAACTCCACGCGCTCACGCTCCAGCTGCAGAAGCTGCTCTTGCTGCTGTCGGAAGCGTTCCTCTTCCCTCTTCTCTGGGGCACTGCTACTGGTGGTGGTGCTAGCTGCAGGGGCCGTGGAGGCCGCTGGGGCTGGGGCTGCCTGAGTCTGCGGCTGTGCTGGAGCTGGAGCCTGTGGGATAGTTTGGGGCTGGGTCTGAGGCTGTGTTTGAGCTTGCGTCTGGGGCTGGATTTGCGGCTGAGTTTGCGCTTGAATCTGCGGCTGGGTTTGAGGCTGCATTTGTGGCTGCATCTGGGCTTGCGCTTGGGTATGGGCCTGTTGCTGTGTTTGAGGTGGTGGTGGCATCTGTGGCTGCATTTGAGCTGTGGTCTGAGGTTGCATTTGCGCCATTTGGGTATGTGGCTGCTGCAGAGGCTGTGTTTGCATTGAAGGTGCTGTTGTTGGATTGTGGGCGGCGCCACAGATGGTGGGACAGGCATCGCTGTTGTGTGGATGCCGGCGGTTGGTACAGCCCCCATGTGGCCTGGGTGCCCTGGTGGAGCGGATGCGGCCATGTGCAAGCCGCTTGGTGCCGTAGGGGTTGCTGAAGGCTTTCCAAGGTAGACAGGGGTTTCCAGGGCTGTGGCGGTGGCCGGTGCACTTGTAGGAACAGGGGCTGGAGGGAATCGGTTGGGAGGAGGGTAACGGTAAGGTCCTTGTGGGGACAGAGGCATCCTTGGAGTTACAAGAGGCAACCTGGTGAGGCTGGCCAAGGGTACGGCAGTCATGCCACCAGCAGGATAAGGTCTGTAAACTCCCCTGAGCATGGGCCGCAGGACAGAGGCAGGCTGGGTGGTGATTGGCAGGGTGGAGGCGATTGGGGTGTTGATTGTAGAATAGATCATCCCATCAGCCGATCTTACAGCAGATGGATAGAGTGCTCGTAGGCTTGCTTGTCTAGCATTGAGCAGGTTAGCGTATGCTTGAGCATGTGCCGGCTGCCTCACATCAGAGCCCAGCATCAGGTTGGCCCTCATTAAGTTATGCTGCAAGTTGAGCCTGCTAGCCGGAGTGCCACCTCTTCCATACTGCAGAAGCTCAGGGGTGTTGCCATATCGTCCCCCAAACTGGTCCATTGAATTGAGAGCTGCACACATTCGACTGATTTCCCTGGCAGTGGTGGCACTATACTGGGCTAAGTTGGACTCCTGGAAGCTAGCGAGGTCGCGGGAGTATCCCAGGTCCGTGTTGATGTTCGACATGGAGCCGTATCGCCGCAGGGGCATGGGAGGACCCATGACATCACCCTGGTGGCGCAGATCTGTGTAGGACCCATACTGCACTCCCATACCTAGGTATCCCCCTTCATATGCTTGCTTCATGGTGCTGAGATCCACTGCTAGGTCCCCACTTTCACTCTGCAGACCAGCCTCAGCCAGATTAGTGTCTGACATGGATGGTTGCAGTCTTCCAATAGTGGGATGGACAAAGGGCTTTTGTTCTTCTGTTCCTCCCTGGGCACCTGCTCCTTGCTCCTGATAGCTGGGCTCATGTGTCCTGCTTCCAGTAAACTGAGCCGCTGATGGTGGGTGGCCAGTTTGTGATGGTTCGGTGACCGGATTCTTCTCTGGCCCTGTGTTTTTCTGGGTGAAGGGGCCTGTGCAGCTGCCAGCAAAGGGCAGTTTGTAGACCACGTCGCAGCATGCAACCTGGTTCTCAGCCTTGATCTGGCCGGTGAGGTCCAGGACCTCCTGGGGAGGGGGCTGCTCTGGCTTAACCAGCTGGGTGACTGTGGCCCCCTGCTGGGCACTTTCGTCTAACTGAACTACCATTACGTGTGGTTTGCCTGTGGACAAGTTCATCACTGTGGGTTTGTTCTTTAGCTCCAGGGGAGCTCCCCCATAGATCTCATGGGAGAGGGCACCAGAGGCAGCAGCCTGAGGAGGAAGAGGAGATGTCCTGGGGATGGCACTGACAACCGCCTGAGCACCACATGTCTGGCTCACCAGCAAGTCTTTCTTCAGAAGCATTGGCTGGACTTGATTTGCTAAATTGTACCTGGCGAAAGATGCTGCCTGTTGCTGATGTTGTTGGAGCTGTTCCTCCAGCTGCTGCTGCTGCTGCTGTAGCTTCTGTTGCTGCTTTTGCAGCTGTTGTTGCTGAATGCCTAAATCTTCCAGGCAAGCATCTATCTTTGGAATGATTGGATCATTTGACATCGGTCTGGTCTGAGTCAGGCACACTGCCGACCCCATTCCCTGACCCAGGTCGACTCGATTCTGCAGTGGATCTCCATAGACCACCGGCTGCTTTGGCTGTGATATAAACATGGAAGCAGCCACTGTGACACTCACTGTTGTGGCTGTTGATGAGGCCGCGTGAACCTGCTCCTGTGTATTCAGGTTCATGATGAGTGGCTGCACCGCTGTGTGGCGGCTTGGGCTACCTCCCCTCCCAATGAGTATCTGCGGGTCTCTGTCGCCAGTGACGTCAGGTCCATGCCCTGCTCTGTCATAATGATTGGGGCTGGCTTCATGGGTGTGCGCAGATCAACCACGTTACTGCTGGGCAGCGTTTGGCTTTGTTCTACCACTCTGGAGGTACCAGGAACAGTGGAGATCCTGCACAGTGAGATGTTTTCCATGGACATGGAGCCCCGGCTATAGGAGCCCGCAGTGCTGACGGTGCTTGTGCCAATGTGAACCCGCTCTGTGGGCTGAGCCTTGTGCAAGCCATGTTGGGGTGGCTGCTGAGGGGGTTGATGTTGTGGGGAACTTGGGGAACTCGACACGGGGGGCTGAAATGCTGGCTGACGGCTCAGCCTCGTTGGTGAAGTGATTGGGGAAGTAGCGGTGTTGACGGTCACTGGTTTGCTGGGGCTTGTGGGCTCAGACCCCAGCGTTATCACCATGAAGGGAGAGTCCTGTGAGGACTGTTGCCTGGCAAGGCGTGGTGAAACAGCTCTGTGGGGAGTCTGGGTTCCATGACCGGATGGGGAGGCAGTGCCTGAACCAGGTGGGGGTGTTGCTTGCTTGGAAGGGTCAGACGTGCCCATTCTGGATGGAGAATGAGTAGGGCTCTGTGTGGGGGAAGTGGAGGGGGAGAGAGGGGGACTCGAACCTTTGAAATAGGAGAAGACTCTGGAGGTGAGAGATCCACTGTTAGGGTCTGGAGAGGTAGCCTGTGTGCTTTGTGTAGGTTGAGCAGCCCTCCTTCCAGGTGGTTCTCTTTGGCTATAGGTCTGGGTCATGTCTGCTATCCTACCAGAAAAACCTGGACCTGTAGTCGCAGTGCCTGCAGTGCGGGCGTATGCTGAAGACTGGGTCATTGTTGTAGGTTGACTGACTGTTCCGACTCCAGTTTTTGGGGTCTGACCACCAATCCGGTCTCTCTGTCCATCTTTTGCAAAATGCTGCGTGACTCGGACATCTGGAACCCCTCTCCCACCTCCATCCTGCCCAGAGAAAGAAACAGGTGCTGACAGCTGGGTGGGGCTAGTTCCAGGAGTTAGGAGAGCATTGTTCTGCTCCAGCAGTTTAGCAAATCCAGTATCCAAGAGCTGTTTATCTGGGTAACCCATCTCTGCCTCACTGCCTGGCTGCCGTCTCGGGTCTTGGCTGGAAGACTGAATTGTGTTTGGAGAAACGCCATTCCTGTAAGCTGGCTGACCGGTCTGGTGATGCTGCGCTGCTCTAGGATCTTCCCCCGGTTTTGCAGTCACTGGTCTGGCCTGCCCCTGCTTCTGCATCATCTCCGCTTTCCTCATCATCTCCTCATAGACCTCCTCTGCGCTCTTCAAAGGCTTGTCAATGGAGGAGGGTGAGGTGGCGCTCGGCTTCTCGGTGGGTGAATAGAGGGACATGAAGGTGGGCAGATTGTACTCGCTTCCAGACTTATACAGCTTCGAGCCCATCATCTCAAACCCCTCAGCTTCCGAATCGATGGAAGGGGAGTACTCGGAGCAGGAGGAGCGATGGAGCTCCTCCATTTCTGCAGCCTGCCTCAGTTCCTCGGTAGGGGAGGCATCCTCAATTGGCGAGAGGTTGCTGGGAGGCGTCTTGGACCTTCTCTGCGCCTCTGTGCCCGCAGCTCCTCCTTGTCCCTCTTGGTTTTGCGGGCGGTGCTCCGTATCCTTTGCTGCTCCACCTCCCTCATCTTCTCCTGCTCCCGCAGCAGCTCTTCTTCCTCCCGCAGCTCATCTTCCTCGGACGAGTCTTCGATGGTGGGCAGTAGCGGGCCGTGAGAGCGGTGCCGTGCCTTCCTCTGCTGCTTAGCCTCCTCCAGCCGTTGTCGGCGGCTGGGGCTGCTATCACTGTCCTCCTCCATGGAGGAGACCGATGTGGGGGAGGTGCCAGAGGTGTAGCTGGGGGTGGTAGCAGGGAGGGTGGATGAGTACTCCCCCCTTGACCGCTCGTCAGGAGAGCCGGTCAGACTCTCCATCTCCAGCTCTGGCTCTCTGTCCAGTGCCAGGTCATTCTCATTACTGAGCTCTAAGTCACGATTGTAGCTGCTGGAGTTGTTCAGTTCGATGGTCTTGAAGCGACGCAACCCCCCCTGCGTGGCCATCAGCCCGTCCTCCCCTTCCCCACCAGCCCCTTTGCTGTCCTCCTCATAGCTGTTGGAGTGCTGGGTGAGGCGACGCTTGTCCTTCCCCGCCTCGCCAGAGCCATGCTTGTGGCTCTTCCTCGGCTTGGCATAGCCGTACCCCTCGTCTTCCTCCTCCATCTCTTCCTCGTCGGCGCTCATCTCCATGATCTGCCTCCGCATGAACTCCTCATCCGTGACGTCCCTCTGGCCCTTCCGCTGCCTCCCGGCAACGGGCAGCGGGGAGACACCACTCTCGCTGCTGTCCTCCACATAGTCGTGCCGTAGCCTGCAGCTGAGGTCATCAGAGGACTCGGCCGAGCTCACCGACCTGCCCCGGCCATCCTCCCCAGCTTCCTCCTCTCCGATGGTAAGGGAATGCGGCCGCAGCTTCCTGTCGTCGGCGTCCCCTCCTTGCTGGTGCCTGCCTCGCTCCTGCCCCGTGGTGGTCTTGGACTCCAGCAGTGGGCGCATGGAGCTCTCCAGCTTGGTGATCTCGGAGGGGCTTGGGGGGCTATGTTCACTGACCCCCCGCTCGCTTAGCTTCACCCCTCCCTCCTCCTGGATCAGACCCGTGATCTCGCTGTGGGAACTGGAGATTCCGTCAGACGAGTAGCCGGTATCACTCAGGCTCTGCGGGCTCCTCGTCACATCCTGCTGCCCTTGTTTACTGCCCTCCTGTGGACACAAGGAGAAATTAGTCATCAGTGATTACATTTATATAGCTGTTAAAAACATGATTTTTTAAACACAATCCTTTTCTGTAAATATTATTTTAATGAAGTTACAGAGGATACTGGTGGAGTGGGAAAAAAAAATATAAAAGGAAGTGATGATGTTGATGATAATGATGATGACGATAATGATGATGATGACAGCAATGAAAAACATAAAGATGGTCAAATGGAGACAACTGGAACCCTCTCCCACCTCCATCCAACCCTGAGAAAGAAACAGGTCCCGACAGCTGTGTGGGGCTCCAGTGAAGATGATTAAAAAAATTGCAGGTCCCGACAGCTGTGTGGGGCTCCAGTGAAGATGATTAAAAATACCATGCACATTGAACTTGACAAACAGCAAAATGGTAATGAAAAAGATAAAAATGAAGATGATGAAGAAGAAGATCGATGATGATGACAACAATGGTAAAAAGGATGATGAAGATTATAGAGAGGATTATGACAAAATGATGAAGATTATGGAGAGAATTCTGATGTGGGTGAAAACAAAAAATGGTGAAAACAAGGATGATGGTGATGACAATGATGATTAAGAAGAAGAATGATGATGATGATGATGATGATGATGATATGAATAAAGGTGATTCTAAAATTCTGCCGTTGAAACAATGAACATGATAATTACATAATGAAAGCGATAAATATTAAAGCTGATGATAAAATTGATGACAAAGATGATGATGATGATGATGATGATGATATCAATGATGAAGGTGATGCAACAAGGTCAATTGATATCAAGTTTTCCATGGCAAAGAAGATGATGAAGGTGATGAAGGGTAAATTGAGCAGAAACTCACATCGCTGTGCCTGGGCTGCTGAGGTTCCCCTTCCCGCCTGATGTCTTTAGCGGGGGCTATAGGGGGACCTGCGTCACCCTTTCCTGGGGGAGTGGGTTTGGAATCTGGCCCTCTCTCCAAGTGTTTGGGCGTGGTCTCAGGGTGTTTGGGCATGGCCCCATGGTGTTTTGGCGAGGCCGCTGTGTGTTTGGGTGTGGTCTTGTCCTTGGGCAGAGCCTGCTGGGGACCCTGGGTGTCCCTCGCCACAGCGGCCACAGCCTGGACCGGGGGTCCCGGCTGCTTAGCAGGGGAGAAAGGGCCACTTACTTGGCCGGGGCCTGGTTTCTGCTGCGGCTGGCCCGGCTGCCGCGGCCCTGCTTGCTGCTGATTGGGTCCCTTCTGCAACGGTGGCTGCTGATTGGCTGGAGCCTGGTGCTTGGGAGAGGGCTGAGGGGGCGGCGCGTCGGCCAAGCCTCCGGACATCAGCCTCTGCGTCTGACAGTTTAAGCAAAGCCACTCTTTCTTCTGCAAAAAAGGAGATTATATTATTACATTACACATTATATTATATCCCGGCATTGTACTTATATTAGTCAAACCCCAAATATCACACGTCATATCTACACAAATCAGATACCACATCATATTCATAAAAGCCAAATGATATTAATGCAAGACCGAAAATACATGTTAATGTAGCTTTAAAAACCCTTTTATTGTGAAAACACAGAACTGCAAAAATAACTATTTATGTACTTTTTAAACACAGTACTGTTACATCAAAATTTAAGCAGATCCATGATAAAAATGGTCTCACATTTTTAATACGGAGGTGAAAAAATTCAAGAGGGCATTGCAGGGCTTTTTGGTTTTAAATTCTGCAGATTCCCTGCAAAAGATAAACGTAACCCAGTGCACTCTGACTGCCTGACGCCCCCAACTCCAACCAGGAGAGAAGGCCAGCCAGCCCTGCAGCCAGCAGAAGGGAGGTGGGTGGCTGGTGGGTGTAGACCATCAAGGTCACTGAAAGGCTGGCTCCCATTGTTGATGGATACATTTCATTTATTACAGGTATCCTGCTCTATTCTTATCTATTCTTATATTGTCTTTTGCTGGAACTGAAAGGACGGACAGAAAATGGGAGACACCTGAGACCCGAGCAGAACATGAACGCCACAAAATATGACAGAGATCAGCGCGTTTTCCATCATAAAAGACATATTATACTGACCCCAAGGGCGTTATACTTCTACACACACAGACAGACAGAGACAGCAAGAGAGACAGAGACCAAGACAGAGATAGATGTAGACCTGATGTACATAAGCATCCTCTCACTTTGGCAATAAAGCCAGTTTAATTAAGTGAACACCGAGAGAGATCTGAGAGAGAGTGACTCTTAGAGAGAAATAAAGAAAGAAAGAAAGAAACAAACAAACAAACAAACAAACAGATGAACAAACAAACAAACAAACAAACAAAGAGATGGATAGCATCCCAGATAAGTGAAACTGAAACAATGAAACAATTACTTCCGTCGTGAAAAGGCAAACAGCTACTGCTCAACCAGTCAGATGAAACCAATGCAGCCAATCACTTATGAATCACTTTTATTCATATTTTATGGAAGGTTGAGCAGGAATAAAGCTGACCACGGTGTTCCTCTTTATTATAAGGCACAGACCACAGTATTTGTATTGAATTTAAAATGTACTGGTCATTGAGGAAATATTTTTATTTCCTTTTGTTCTGGCAGATAATGTATTTGGACATAAACAGAGGGGTAAACAGACTGTGAGGTGCTTTTATGTTTTCCTGGTCTGTAATGAATGCGGAGCAAAACACACACTGAATGCTTCCACAGCTCTGTTCACAGACAGGCCCAGATTTAATTTGCGTTCTTATTTTTGAATAATTTAAGCTTAAGTTAATGTTATTTCTCTTTCATGCCCTGCCCACAAAAATTATTTGGGTTGGCTGAGCAATAAAGAAAGCCCCATTAGAGGCAGAGTAGAGTCAGCTTCAGACACTCTCTCTGCACAACGTCTGGAAAAGGAAGTTACAGTTTGGAAGTCTGGTTTCCTGCAATCTGATTGGCTCTGGCACATTTTGGCCAGAGTTATATATGCCAGTGGTGGCGTAGGCATGGATCAGGGCCTTGATGGTAATATGAGCCTGACCAGGCTAACGTTTTACAGTGTACAGTACCGATACTTCTGCCAGAGATGTACAGCACGACCGGGGCACTCACATCCCCACACTTGCAGTACATCTTTAACTGCAAAAATTCATTAATTTTCTGATGATTTACAGGGGGCGCAGAAGAATATTACAGGGGTGTGTGCATCACTTCTGCAAATAAACCAGTGCTTGGCTATGTCTCCTGACCAGTCATGATGTTGTTTTGGTGGGGCTTCCCCTACATGTGTATATCTTTATGGTGTTTTTGTTTTCAAGTTTTTAAATTGAGTGCACATAAAAATGATAAACCAACCAAGAGACCAACTAGCCAACCAATCAACCAACCAGACCACCGACCGACCGACCGACCGACCGACCGACCGACCGACCGACCGACCGACCGATTGATCAATCAGTCAATCAATCAATCAGGGAGAGGTAGAGAGAGTATCTGGAGCTGAAGCTAAGGCCCCTCAGGAAGAGGAAGTAGCAGAACGCACGGCTAACGGATGTGGGCGCGGACATGGCTGTCCGATAAATTTGTGACAGACTGCGTGCTCTGACTGGACGGTTTATCAAATCGGGTTTGATTGGACAGGGGAGCTGTGAGGTCATACTGCGATGAGCTCCAGATGAGGTGACAGGCATTACAAAGGGCTATCAGGGGAAGCGGGTTTACACGTAAAAACATCAGCAGTTCGGGTCTGCAAAGTTCCTGGCCCACGAAACTAATGGCTGCAAAAACAAACCCACGGTTCTGAACACCAGACGAAAGGAACTCTGTTAATTACCGCCCGGCTCCACAACAGGCTGCTCCACAGATATTAGTCATATTTCTATTACGAGCCATCTGAGTCACAGTGTGACAGCTCTATAAATAATGAATAAAAACAGGCTCAAATGTAAAATTCAACAGCATTCTCTGCGCAGCCCCAAATGAGCCCTTTCTCACACGGATATTTGATCAATTATATTGTGAATGTATAAAATAGTAATTTCATTTTAAAAATGGAGCAGCCGAATTGGAAAAGGTTTTCTGCTCCAAAGCGACTGCGGCTTACTGAAAGTACTGCCTCCGAAACATTAAGATGTTAACTACCTTTGATCTACAGCGGAAATCTGGGTCTTTATGCGCTCTGTTGGTATAATATGACAGTGATGAGATTATCACTGTGCTTCTTGTACAACATGGTGTGTGTTTGGGGCTGTGCCGCTTCAGAGTTTGCTGAAACCTCTATATGTGTGTGCTGGAGCTGAGAGGAACTGAGTGAATGGGGATGAGTGAATGGGGATGAGTAGTTGCTCTTGAGTGATTAGGGTTGAGTAAATAATGATGAGTGTTGGGGCTTGAGTGAATGGGAATGGATCAGTGGGGATACGAGAGTTAATTGCGGGTGGTTTATTGAGATGGGTGAAGCTGACGGAGTGACACTGATTGGTGGATCAGTTGGGTTGAGTGTGTCAGGATGAGAGACTGAAGTTGAGTAAGTGGAGTGGAGTGGGCATGGCTGAGTGGGTGGGGATGAGTAAATGGGGTTGATTGAGTGGAACTGAGGGTTTGGGGTTGAGTATGTGGGGTTGAGTGAGTAGAGCGGAGAGTCTGGGGTTGAGTATGTGGGGTTGAGTGAGTGGAGTGGAGGGTTTAGGGTTGAGTATGTGGGGTTGAGTGAGTAGAGTGGAGGGTCTGGGGTTGAGTATGTGGGGTTGAGTGAGTAGAGCGGAGGGTTTAGGGTTTAGGGTTGAGTATAGAGCAGAGGGTCTGGGGTTGAGTATGTGGGGTTGAGTAGAGCGGAGGGACTGGGGTTAAGTGGGTGGGCTCCTCAGCACAGGTATCTGACACAGGGCAGGTAATCAGCGCTGAGTTTTCTACATCTCCTGCTGCACTTCACTCAGGCCAGAGGGACCCGAACACACACTGTGCCATTAGCGGTGAGATGACAACCGTGGACAGATAAAGGATGGAGGGATTAGTCTGTCATTTTCACGGACTGTGACACACACAGCTGCGCAGCTTTAAAGCTTCTCCATCCACATGTCCCTCAGTCCACAGATTAACACCACAGATTTAATTAAACTTTAAAAGTGATCTAATACGGTCTCGCTCTCGCCTCTTTGACCTTCTGTATTTTTTTTTTCAAACATGTTGATACAGAAGCTGCCATCACACAGGTGGCATCTAAACACTTTCAGCAGGAGGGAGTGGAAATCCAAATTAAGATCAATACAACAGAGATGATTTTGTCGGCTCTCTCTGTGTTGCTGAAAAGTGCACATCTGAACTCTGAATGAAAGGGAAACGCTTGTGACTCAGCAGATTTCTTATAAATATTACTTCCTCTGTCATCTCCGCGAGGCTGGGAAGCAAAGCACGATCAGTCAGTTATCCATCCCTTTCCAGTGTTGGAGCCCAGGTGAGGATGTCTCAAGATTGCCGGAGATCTGACCGTTTGGGGGCGGGGCTCAGTGTAGCAATGATTGCCCCTCCAGGAACGGGGCAGCTTTGTCATTGGTCAGATTCTCAGGGGGTGGTTGGGTTAGAAATTATACTGCCTATGTCCTGAATGTGGTCAGGGGCATAGCGTGAACTGCCAACTCCACCCGCAATCATATATACAAACTCCACCCACAATCATTCCCATAGCCTCCACCCACAGTCAGAACTGTGAAATCAACCTGCCCTCATATAGAGAAACTCCACCCACAATCATATGGACAAACTCCACCCACAATCATTCCCACAGCCTCCACCCACAGTCAGAACTGTGAAATCAATCTGCCCTCATATACACAAACTCCAACCACAATCAGAACCACCAAATAGTCCAATCTCCTCACAGCAAGGAGCAAAATGGGCCAATCAAAGTGCAAACTGGGGCCAGTGGAGTTCTGCTCTCCCACTGCCTGCGAACAAAGCATTAAGCCATGAAAGACTGCTGAAGCTATTTCTGTCTCACTGCGTGAGACTGCTGTGCAGCTCCTCTGAGCCAGTCACTGGCAGCACCATGCAGCTCCTCCGTACATATAGACTCTGCAGTGTGTGTGTGAGAGAGAGAGAGAGAGTGTGTGTGTCAGTGTGTGTGTGTGTATATGCGTGTGTTAGTGTCAGTATGTGTGTGTGTGTGTGTGTGTGTGTGTGTGAGTTACTCTCAGTAACTCAGTAACTCAATCATCCACACTGTCACAAGCTACACACACCTTCACCTGTCCACACCTCCAGGATTCACATAACACCTCAAACACACACACACACACACACACACACACACCCCTGACCCCACCACACCATTTCAATTCTATTCTGTTTTTATACACACATCCTTTTTATAAGGATCTTTTTCACAAAGTAGCTTTCCATAGAGCCCTGGCCTGAGACCCCCAGAACCAGCCCAGGGTGAAAGGCTAACAGGAAGAGACCTTAAGCAGAACCCGGCCCATCTGCTGGCACCAGGCAGCCTGAATAAGTTATACACACCTTTCACCTGCCTGCTCCAGCAGGATTCACACAGCCACACACCTGTGACCTGCCTACACTCTGATGTGTTGAATCTGTGTAATCAGCATGTTCTCACCCTTAACTGACTATACTGCTGTGCTATTTTGTGGGTTGTTTTTTAAATAATTTATGACACCAAAATATGTACTTGTGTGAGGCTGCGATAATGGAGGATCTCTTGTGTGTGGCTGGGATAATGGATGATCTCTTGTGTGTGGCTGGAATAATGGAGGATCTCTTGTGTGAGGCTGGGATAATGGAGGATCTCTTGTGTGAGGCTGGAATAATGGAGGATCTCTTGTGTGAGGCTGGGATAATGGAGGATCTCTTGTGTGTGGCTGGGATAATGGATGATCTCTTGTGTGTGGCTGGAATAATGGAGGATCTCTTGTGTGAGGCTGGGATAATGGAGGATCTCTTGTGTGAGGCTGGGATAATGGAGGATCTCTTGTGTGAGGCTGGGATAATGGAGGATCTCTTGTGTGTGGCTGGGATAATGGAGGATCTCTTGTGTGAGGCTGGGATAACGGAGGATCTCTTGTGTGTGGCTGGGATAATGGAGGATCTCTTGTGTGTGGCTGGGATAATGGAGGATCTCTTGTGTGTGGCTGGGATAATGGAGGATCTCTTGTGTGTTGCTGGGATAATGGAAGATCTTTTGTGTGGGTGGGATAACGGAGGATCTCTTGTGTGTGGCTGGGATAATGGAGGATCTTTTGTGTGTGGCTGGGATAATGGAGGATCTTTTGTGTGTGGCTGGGATAATGGAGGATCTCTTGTGTGTGGCTGGGATAATGGAGGATCTCTTGTGTGAGGCTGGGATAATGGAGGATCACCTGTCTGTGTTTGGGGTAATGCTGGCATTCCTCTGTGCGGTGCTTGTTGTTAAATTATTTTATTTATTTTTTTGGCTGTGGATAATTAACAGCCCCAGGTCTCCGAGCCCCACACGTTTTAATGACATCACACTGAGCCCAGGCGCCGGTAGCACGGAGGCCTCCCTCCCAGCACACATCCGGGAAGAGTAATTATCACGTCTCAGAGATGGATGGCAAGCTTCTGACTGTGTCTGTTACCCAGTCAGTCATATCCTCAGCTGAGGAGCCACTCAATGCACTGAGAAACTCGGCTAACACAAACGTGCTACAGCAGCTTAGTCACAGCAATGTTATCTGTCTTTGCTTTCTGCAAAACAGGTGCGTCCAGCTCCTGAGCGCATCAAAGGCTCTGTTGCAAATGGCTCTGTTACACATACAAAAATTATTTTAATTCTGGGAATGCTGAGTTAGCTTCAGTGATACTTGCTTCCTCCCTATTTGAGGACACAGGGACACTGGTATGAGGAGGGCCTAAAAAAAAGCACCCTTTGTCTGTCTCCAAGGACACAGCACAGAATTATGGGAATAAAATAGATGTCACTGTGTGTGCCAGCCATCATGAGCCACAGTCATGTCTAATAGGTCCAGCTCTCTGACCACTACTCCACACTGCTGCTCTCAGGTCCAGAGTCCAGCTCTCTGATCACTACTCCACACTGCTGCCCTCAGGTCCAGAGTCCAGCACTCTGACCACTACTCCACACTGCTGCCCTCAGGTCCAGAGTCCAGCACTCTGACCACTACTCCACACTGCTGCCCTCAGGTCCAGAGTCCAGCTCTCTGACCACTACTCCACACTGCTGCCCGCAGGTCCAGAGTCCAGCACTCTGACCACTACTCCACACTGCTGCCCGCAGGTCCAGAGTCCAGCACTCTGACCACTACTCCACACTGCTGCCCTCAGGCCCAGAGTCCAGCACTCTGACCTCTACTCCACACTGCTGTGCTCACAACAATTAAGCAATACAAAAGCTAAAATTTGACATTGGGATGTGAAAGCTATAACTGGCAAAGGACGGTAAAATGATTAGTTGCTGTCAAGAGCCTCCCCAGAATGCAAGTGTTTAAAAAGGATATGCGGGAAATGAAAGCACAAGTGACGAGACACGTCAGAGCACAGAGAGGAAGGTGAATAATGAGGTTAATGAGAGAGTGAATCATGTCCTCTAACGTCACATCGGAGAGACGGAGAGATGGGGAAGGAGGGAGAAGCAGAATGAAGGACAGAGACAGGAAGAAGGGGAGAGAGAGACAGTGAGAGAGAGAGGCAGTAAAAGAAAGGGAGAAGCTGGAGGAAGACAGTCAAAGAGAGAGAAATGAAGAAGGGAGCAGAGGGGTAGAGAGTATATAAGCTAAAGCTGAAAAGCAAGCAGAGCTGATAATTATATAATTTTTGAACTTTTAAACACCTATAAATCAACGTGTGAATGTTTTCCAGTCTGACTGAGGTCCTTTAATGCTTTAATTTGTCAGTACTAATAACAGGGGGCAGTGTTTAACGCATATAGCAGTATCACCTCACAGCTCCGGCTAATCAGCAGCACTTGATCTGATGCAGCGGCCGCGCTAAATGAAGGGCAGTCATTGTAATAAAATATAATTGCAGCCGCTCATGATCGGCTAATTGCACAAGCCTTCAGTTGCGATTATGATTAATACTGGGATTTGTTGCGCAGCTCCACCCGGCCACAGAGAGAAGAACTAAACCAAGAAACTTTCTGACAAAGTGCAGATGGCCTGCTCAATGCAGAGGTTCTCCTGAAGGCATAGCTCTTATTGACTGAAGATCCTTATTGGAGAGAAAGATGGTCTGCATAAAATGAGGGTCATATAGGGGTTCACTGAATATTTCCCAGGAGTTTAAGTTTGGTAAACTCCATATATTTGCATAGATTCCTGATTACACCACTGTATCTGTCATGACCTGGGGGACATGGGAAGACACTATTGAAATGTCAGGAGAGAGAGAGGGTGAAGAAGGCAGAAAGATTCAGGGACTGAAGAAGAGTGTTTCTCCAGTTCTATTCTTAATTTGCAATACATATAAATACATTGCTTTGGCAATGCTATGCTAATTTGCGGTCATGCCAATAAAGCTCATTTGAATTTCAGAGAGAAGGAGAGAGGGAGAGAGTGGGGGGAACCGGGGAGCAATGCAGAGAAACGGAGAGAGAGGGGGAACTGAGACTGGGAGATCAATCGCAGCTGCTTTTCTGTTGGCTCGCTGCTGTTACGCATGTACGTGATTGGGTGTAATGTCTGTAATTATATCTATACTTTGACCAATACGTGAATTATCTTGTCGCACCAATAAGGAAATCTGGAACGTGAAGACAGGGGGAGTGGGGGTGGGGGGGATGGAAAGACAGAAAAAGAGAGGTATTGAGATGACAGAGAGAGGGAGGAAGGGAGAGAAGGAGGAAGAAAGGCAGAAAGAGAGAGAGGGAAGGGGGCAGGTTCTCTGTTCTCTGTGTGACTCACCCCCCCTGCTGAGTTCATTCTGGCAGGGTGGGCTCCTCCCTGCATATTCAGTGTATAATGACTCTCTGTCAAGCTGCTCGTCTTACACACCTCATCATTTAACGCAAAAATGTAAATTTCATGCACTGCTGTGTCTGTATCATACACCCTTACGCTCTCTTCTCATTGGTTCAGGCGTGTGATTGGCAGCTAATTGTAGTCCCTCACATTTTTGTGGTTGCTCTCATTCTCCAATCCCTAACTGCTACTACTTCTACTTGTAGCAGCCGTATGATTGGCAGTCGTAGTTGCAGAAGTAGAGACAGTAGCAGCAGTAGTCGAAGCAGTAGTCTGTAGCACTAGCAATAGCATTAGCAGTAGCAGTAGCGGGAGCCCGATTTTGGGAACCTGTCCCCGTTTGGAGTTGTCCCCAGAAATGTCCTCGATTTCTGCTGGGCATTCAAATCCACCCGCGAAATGATGCTATCGAGTTATTAGATGTTATTGTGACTGGGAAGATAATTAAATGCACTTTACTGAACCATTGTAGTTTGACCATTTTATTATGTGTTCCATAGTTTTAACTTCACTCGCCGTCATACTACTGTAAACTATGATTTTCTGTCACAGTTTACCATGTTACAAGTTAAAGTACTGGAACCAGAATTTTCCCTGTTTTCTTACTTCATAGATTTTAACATTGGTCATTTTAATGACATATGACATTTCATTTTAATGAAAAAGTGTTCCGGTTTCCATTTCAGAAATCTGGTCACCTTACATTAACAGTGGTGATAGCAGTAGCATTAGCTGCAGTTTTGGCAGTAGCATTAGCAGCAGTAGTAGCAGTAACATCAGTATCTGTAGCGGTAATAGCAGAAGCAGTAGCATTAGCATCAGTGGTAGCAGTAGCATCAGTATCTGTAGCAGTAATAGCAGAAGCAGTAGCATTAGCAGCAGTGGTAGCAGTAACATCAGTATCTGTAGCGGTAATAGCAGAAGCAGTAGCATTAGCATCAGTGGTAGCAGTAACATCAGTATCTGTAGCGGTAATAGCAGAAGCAGTAGCATTAGCATCAGTGGTAGCAGTAACATCAGTAGTAGTAATAGCAGTAGTAGGTTTATTATTTTCATTGGTAATAACTTCAATAAGGCCAGAGGTAATGAAGTCTGTGCTGCAGCAGAGATTACGATAGGCTTCGGTGCCGGGAAGCAGAAATGAGATCAGCACATAGTGGCTGTTTTTTTTTTAATCAGCGTGTCCCAGCCAAGTGGCTCTCTTGCTGTCGGTACGACTGATTTAAGTTAAAAAGGTGAACAAGAGGCAGGATGGCTGTAATCATCACAATCAAACCCAACACCAGTAATTATGACCATAATTAATATCCATTCAAAAAGGCCATGGCCATCCACTTTGCCGACAAGACAAATTAATTACAGCCTGCTCTCTGTGAAAAGGGCTGAAATTTAGAATAGAAGGCTGTGAATGTAGAAATTGTTCTTTTTTTTTTTTTACACATTTGACTTATTTAACCTTTTTTACCACAAAGTTCCATTGTGAGAATATCTTTTTGTTGAGAGAGAGTCGTGGCCAGAATAGCAAGTAGCACTTGGATATGAGGTCTATTTTTAAAAACAAATGAAACCATGACACAGCACAACAATGCATAACAATGCATAAAATCATTGTAACTTCTTAAGAAGGTGTCACCTTAAGGTCTCAGACAATTACAGTCATCTGAACTAAAATGTAATGAATCCTCAAATATGTTCCACACTGCTGCCCTCAGGTCCAGAGTCCAGCTCTCTGACCACGACTCCACACTGCTGCCCTCAGGTCCAGAGTCCAGCACTCTGACCACTACTCCACACTGCTGCCCTCAGGTCCAGAGTCCAGCACTCTGACCACTACCCACACTGCTGCCCTCAGGTCCAGAGTCCAGCACTCTGACCACTACTCCACACTGCTGCCCGCAGGTCCAGAGACCACTACTCCACACCACTTAGTGCCAGAGTCCAGAGCTCTGACTGCTCTGACCGCTACAGCACACTGCTGGCTCTGGTTTTAAAGCTGGCCACGTGGGCCTGCATTCTGAGCCAAGAGCGTGCAGAGGCTCTCCTGCCACACCCTAAGGCCTCCTGCTGCAGCAGCTTATACTGTCAGCAGGAATCTGGGTCAATCCACCGGGACACGGCCCAGGACAGCTGATTCACAGGAAATGGAGGATCAGCTGTCACCGGCCAATCACCTGGCAATGAAGCCCAGCATGTGACTTGAACACCAACCAATCACCTCCCACTGAAAGTCAACGTGCGACTTCAGTACCTAATTCAGGAAGAAGAGAAAATGTTTTAAATATGAATATAGAATATAAAGTAAATAAAATAAAGACACGTGCTGGCTTTTTTTTTTACTAAAAGGAGACCTCTGGTGAACCTGTCTTGACAGCTTAATGCATCTTTGTTTGACAGAGAAAAAGACTGAGAGCAGAGGGAGGGAGGGAAAGAGGGATTTGGTGATATTGATTTATGGTCTTCTGTAATATGTAAAAGCTTCTGCTAAATGAATTTAACTTGGTCACATGACTATTGCCAGACCCTGGCAGTAAACTTACAAGAATAATCTTCGCAAAAAACAGAAATAAAACACCTGTCGCTCTGTCCCGGTTTCTATGGGTTGACAGAAGAAGCTGTCGAATCACATGACCATCCCACCCACAATCCACCTCTGCATTGACAAGCAGAACGCCTCTGTGCCTCTGTCCAGTCCCTCATACAAACACAACTGGGTGGCGCAAAAAGTTGAAGTTACCCCACAGGGTGCCTCAGCGGTTTTCAGCTCTCTTGAGCGTGCTCTTTAAATACCAACATGGGCCGCCTAAAATGAGGTTATATGTCATATGCCAGTGGAGGTGTGCTCACTATGAGATATTAGCAGGCCTGTGAAGCACCGCCATAGAGAAGTAGAGAAGTGTTTTAATACGTTTGTATAATCTGTGTGTTTTCTGCACAGTGTTGCCATCGCCCCCTCAGCCGTCCCTGCCTTCCTGCTGCCCTCATCACGTGCTCTTCACAGCCCTCCATGGGCTGCCTCTAATCCTCAGACAACGCTCTGCTAACGTTGCTACAACGCTATACCCATGGAGGGGGAGGGGGAGCTGGGGTGAGGGTCATGCAGGAAATGTGACACATGAAATTCAGTGACTTTCCTGCTCACTGAGACACAAGGACCGATCAATTCAAATTCACAGTTGCCATCATTTGTCAGACAAACACCGTAAAACTGAAATAAACTGTTTTATTTATTTATTTATTTATTTATTTTTCACCACTACCACTCAATGATTGACACAAGTCATGTGGAAATACACAACTGATAACTCACTCAGTCATCCATAATCAACAGAAATATTGGCCGTTTTCTTACGTCACTGGCGACAGGGTTCATTTGTTAAAAATAGTTAAAAATAGTCTCCTTCAAACTTCATACCTGAAAATTTCCAGACTCATGGCTGTACAGGTTTAGGCCCATCTGTAACTTGTTTGACAGCATACACTACATCCCAATGCCTAGCTAGGAGACTGCATGCTTTCGTCACCTGGATTTTACCTGCACAGCCCACTGAGGATGCAGAATTCTGAAGCTGCGGCTAAAATTAACCTGCCACTGACTCCAGTTGCTCTCTGAGATTTAGCTGGTTAAGCAAACCCCCTCCAATCCCTGACTCTGCTCCTCTGAACGACGCACAAGCTGCATGTTTAAACAGTGACATGCAGCAGGATGCAGGATTTTCAGCTCCACAAGAAGCAAGTAACAAGCTAAATCATTTTGGCATTAAGCATTTGGTCGAATGCCATAACATTTTACTTGTTAACGAGCTGTTTAGAAATATAGGTTACAGAGTCACATACATTCTGAATGTGTAAATGTGAAAGTTGGCAGATTGGACTTTAAAGAAATTATTTCAACCGTAGCTTCAAATGTATTTTTAAAAAAATGTCATATAAATGTTAATTTAAACTTTTAAACAAGTCAGATTTTCAAGGTTTTCCAGTGCTGAAATTTCCCACGGTAAAACTCCAGTGTCGAAAGTCATTCAAGGACCTGAGGGAAATCTGTACAGCTAATCCTTTGGCCTTGCCTGGTGCCAGCACTGCAGACTGCACAACATGTGGGCTTCAGGCACGCATGCATCCAGGTATGTGACAGTGCTTGCCTGGAAAGAAAGCCCACATACAACTACAACTCCCATAATGCAGTGGGGCTTTTAGACAGCTTGCAGCTCTCTCTGCCTATCTCCATCTATTACTTAGTGACGGAGATCAAACACACCCTGGATACCTCATAGATCATACGCCAAAGCAAGGAACTGCAAAAAAAAAACTGCAACAGCACTTAGAACAGTATTATTCCACACAAATAATATTAATTGCATTAATATATCATATATATATATATACATCAATATATGCACTGTATATATATATATATATATATGTATATATATATGCCTTCATCATGTCAGCTGTCACATTATGGCAGCGTCAGTAAAAAGTGTTTCTGGTCACACACATCTGTTTGCTGTTTACTTTAAACTTCCTCCAGGATTACAGCTGGAGTCTACAGGCTGTGGCCCCCCGTTATACTCTCCATACTCCTCCCCCCCACTCACCCAGCCAATGGCTGCTCTCCCCTTCCCGGCTCAGGTCATGTGACAGTTGCTGCCAGTAGCCTTGTGTGTCACCGCTCGGAACCATAAACCGGGATCGGAAACATTTTTCCCAGGACAGTACCAATAATTCTCAGCGGAGGCGGGTCTAAGAGGCAAATGACATCGGCATGACCCGCCCCTCTGAGAATCTGACCAATCGGTGAGCTGCACTGCTGTCAATGGCCAAAGTGCTGCTCCTGCATAGTAAGGCGAGGGCGTGTTTAGATCTGGGGAGCTCTGACGGCCTGGGCTCGGAGACCGCCGTGAAAAAGGCCCGGGTGAGTCACTTCGTCGGTGGCCGACTTTCAATCCCGCTACGCTAAACATGCCTGCCTCTATGCCCCGCCCCCTTACTCACTCACTTCCACAAATACATAAATAACCACTATCACTGGCTCAGACCGGTTCAGACCAGATCTAACCCGATCCTAACGTGGGCTTCTGAAAATCCTCTAATACTCTCACTTTCTGTCAGATTCACACATACATGAGAAAACAGCGCTCTTTTCCTCACTGTCCCCCCCCCTCTCTCTCTCTCTCTCTCTCTCCCTCAAGCCATCCAGCTCTCTTGCCCCACCCTCTCTCGCTCTTCCTCTCTCCTTTCTTTTCTCGAATTCAAAATCAGATTCTTTGCTTATTTGACACCAGAACTTGTGGAGCTTAAGTGATAGGTGGACTTAATGAAGAGCACAAGATAACAACCACCCAACCTCTCACACACTCTCATTTCCTCCCCTTCCAGTCCCCCTCTCTAACTCCCTCCCTCCTTCCCTCCTCACTCTCTTTTCCCTTTCACTCCCTACTTCACTTCCTTCCACTCTTTCTGCCCCACCTTCCATCTCTCCTTCTTTCTCTCCCTCCCTCCCCATCCCTCCATCTCTCTGTTGCTCCGTCCCTTTCCAGTAGTTCCACTCTATTCCACTCTACTTCCTCCAGTCTCTCTCTCTCTCTCTCTCTCTCTCTCCCCCAGTCAGTATTAAGGTCAGTTCCTCTCAGGATCAGTGATGGTTGGTGTGATCGCCCGGTCCCGCTCCAGATTACGCTCTTTGTGGGGGTATAATGGAGGCAGGGACATTCATTATAACAGCCGGATTATGGATCACAAAACGCAACACAAAAATAGACACACGGACGACTGAGTGCTGGAGATCTGTCCTGTGCTCTTACAGGAGATATAAAGGGCCCTTTTCCTCTTACTCACTCTGTCCTGTGCTCTTACAGGAGATATAAAGGCCCGCTCCTCTTACTCACTCTGCCCTGTGCTCTTACAGGAGATATAAAGGCCCGCTCCTCTTACTCACTCTGCCCTGTGCTCTTACAGGAGATATAAAGGCCCGCTCCTCTTACTCACTCTGTCCTGTGCTCTTACAGGAGATATAAAGGCCCGCTCCTCTTACTCACTCTGTCCTGTGCTCTTACAGGAGATATAAAGGCCCGCTCCTCTTACTCACTCTGCCCTGTGCTCTTACAGGAGATATAAAGGCCCGCTCCTCTTACTCACTCTGTCCTGTGCTCTTACAGGAGATATAAAGGCCGGCTCCTCTTACTCACTCTGTCCTGTGCTCTTACAGGAGATATAAAGGCCCTCTCCTCTTACTCACTCTGCCCTGTGCTCTTACAGGAGATATAAAGGCCCGCTCCTCTTACTCACTCTGCCCTGTGCTCTTACAGGAGATATAAAGGCCCGCTCCTCTTACTCACTCTGTCCTGTGCTCTTACTCACTCTGCCCAGGAGATATAAAGGCCCGCTCCTCTTACTCACTCTGCCCTGTGCTCTTACAGGAGATATAAAGGCCCGCTCCTCTTACTCACTCTGCCCTGTGCTCTTACAGGAGATATAAAGGCCCGCTCCTCTCACTCACTCTGTCCTGTGCTCTTACAGGAGATATAAAGGCCCGCTCCTCTTACTCACTCTGCCCTGTGCTCTTACAGGAGATATAAAGGCCCGCTCCTCTCACTCACTCTGCCCTGTGCTCTTACAGGAGATATAAAGGCATATATAGAAATAATGGCAGAAATGAGCATGGGCCTGAAGGCTCGGTGTGTGTGAGAGACACCCCTACCACCGGGAGAGTGGAACATCCCACACCCCATCACTCTGCTGCCCCGCCTGTACAGACTGGTACATTCCACACACCCACACATGTGGATGTAAATGAGTGCGTGCCCAGCTGAGGACCTGACTGGCTACTGTCAAATCAGATTGCAACAGAGAGGCAGTGCGATGACATCAGCATCATGACTCCAGCAGCACAACATCGGCTGTGTGACATGAGCGGTGTGACATCAGCAATGTGACTTAAGTCACTATCTGGAATCGTAACATTGGCAGTAATTACATCACACTGCATTACAGGAATCTGTCTGACAGCCTTATCCAGAGTGACTCGCAATATGAAGACAAGTGCATAAGAGTCAACTGGTAATCTGACTATTAATCTGTCACAGCAGCATGACATCATCATTATGACATCAGTACTGTGATGTCAAAAGCACAATGTCAGTCATTTGTCTGTAATTGTGACATAAGCAGCCTTGGCTTGGCCATTATTGTTATCATATGTCGGTAGCATTTACATATTAATTTATTATTTACATTCAATATTATGTTATTGTGCATTGTGTAAAAATACAACCTCCAAAGGTAAATCTGCGGTTAACAGGAAGTGACATACTTTACGATAGTAAAAAGGACATTTACAGCAATCTGATAGTATAGTGTGTAGCAGACTTTCATTATCTCTACTTGTGAAAATTCCCCATTGCCAAAGAATTCATCACTTTCAAAATGACATTACAGATAAGATAGCTTAAACCAGTGAACAAACGTGTTCAACATGTCCTTTTGACGAAGTAACAATTTTAACACTCCACTCCACTGTTTTTATGCAGTGGTAATCAAGACTGTGATGTCCATCAGTGGAAGGAACTCGCATTATCCTGTACAGCGCAGCGGAAGCAGAAACACACTGCGGTCACTGACAGTGAAAATGAAAACAAGCGATTGCTTGTTGAGTGGGTGATGAGGGATAACATTCGCGTAATGGACTGTTACACTAAAACAGCATTATTAGGAAACTTCTACAGTCACACACAACCCTCAGCTTGCCTTTCCGTTTTAACTACTGGATATCCTCTGGCTGGGCTGAGCAACCTTTAAGCAGGCTGTTCGCCGAAGCACTTTTGATCTAAGTGTGCTTTTCTCATAGACCCTGGGGGTTCTCACTGCCCCTTTAGAATTTCGGCTGCACCCACCTTTCACCCATCTGTGTTAAATCACGCATTCAGATAACAGTCACACTTAATATACCTGGTCCTCCTACCAAAATCACAATAGCTTATGGCCCATACCCCCCCCCCCTTTAAAATGGTCCAGAACCACCAATGGAGAGTAATCCATGGCAGGCTTAACACTCAGACAGCACAAACTAATGTTTCACACATGACTGTGCTCTGCGCCACACGTCAGAAACAACAAACTGGTCTCGAGTCCATAGAAATGCCTGTCTATTCTATTCTATTCTATTCTATTGTGCTCTCAATTTCCTGTATGGGCAATATAAACGCTTCAGTTTAAGTGCTGATAGATTAGGACCTCCACACAGACAGGTGGCGCTGTTCACAAGAACTTCACAGGGGCTGTACCAAGTACTCGCTAATACATTATGTTTGGTGAAGTGAAGCATACCCACCCATTTTTATTGCCTAATTTTAAATTGCTAATCAAGCCTCTTGAGTCTCCAATAGGCCACCCACTCCCACACAGTAGGAGAACAGCTGCACAGCATTTGCTCTGAAGAGCATCTACTCCACTAAGGAAGGATGGAGAGGGAAATGGAGCCATAGAAAGGGGAAATGGAGAGCGGGAGAAGGAAATGGAGAGAGGGAGAGGAGGGGAGAGAGAAAGAAACAGTGTCCGTCCCTGCATCTGGTGCATTGTGAAAAATGAAACTAGAAATAAATAGAGAAATGGTAATACTTTAGATTGGGTAATGCAGAAAAAACAGCTTATAACAAATTAATGTGTAGTTTATAAACGTTTGTTTATAACAAGTTTATTAATCATTAATAATGATATGATTTACTAATTTGTTTGTAAACATTCGTAAATGGCACTGGGTTTTTAAATGACCAAATCCAAAGTGTTACAGTGAAAATGTGTGATTTCAGAAAAGAAAAACTATCTGCCAATAGGACTTAAGAAACATCTTCACAAACTTAACACAAACTATATTACATTGAATTAAGAAAAGTAATATTGGTGATAAAATGCTAGGTAAGAAAATGTATCTGAAAACCACAAAAACACAAGATGCTATTGCCTGAATATAGGTTCATAATACCCATCTGGATGAAATCTTTTGCAGTGTGACGCTAGGCTAACTGTGTGTCCACAGCCTCGGTTTGGGCATGTGAAGTGGCTGTCCTGCTGCTGCTGGGTCCACTGGAGGCTAATTACCTGAAACAGATGCTAACGTTTCAGACCTCACCCCTGTGCAGCCTCAGCCCCTCCAACAGCACTGCAGCTCTGTCTGCTGAGGGTGTCTGCAGGCCTCTGCCAGCCAGGGTGAGCCCTAACCAGCGCTGAGCCTTCACACGCTTTAACCCACAGCCCTGGAACTGCATCCTGCTGATAGAGGCTCAGAGTGCAGTGCTCACATACACACTAACACACTCACACACACATACACACACACACACAAGCACACAAACATACTCACACACATACATACACACACATATATACACACACACACACAAACACACACACACACATACATACATGCATACAAACATATACACACACTTACATACTCTCTCTCTCATACACACACACAGACACACTTACATACTCACACACACACACACACACACACAAATGCACACACACACACGCATACACTCTCACACTATCTCTCTTATAGTCGATCACTCACCCACATGCACATACACAAGTACAAACCCATGTAAACTCAAACATACACACACTCACACACATACACAAACTCATACTTTCTCTCAGACACAAACACAGACACTCCTCACTAATTAAATATAATTAACATTCACTCTTTCTCTAATTAATGCTCAAACCTTTAGTTTCACTAATTAAAGACGGACCCTTCCACTTGCACTCCCTTAGTAATGAAATATTCATCCCTTCACTCTCTCTCCCATTAAAGATTCACATATTTACTCTCACATCAATCACAATATTAATGTGTTAATTTTCAACAAGAGTTCATCCTTTCAATCTCTACATTCAAATATGGACCTATCACAGCGATCAAACCTGTAGCGAATGATAATTACCAAGGATAATGAGCACTATGGAAAGAGGTAAGCACAAGAACAGAAATAACCAAACACATGAGTAACCACGGTTACTTTAGTCAAAGAGTCCACTGTCCTCCACCAATCAAAAAGTACAACACAATAAAAACATACGCAATGAAATGTCAACAAGTACACACCTCAATAAATGCACAATCAAAAAATGTTTATTTCCCGTCCCAAGTTCCACAGACTTACATTCATAACTCAGTCTATTTCATGCCCACATTTGTCTCAGGCTTGGAGAAAAACTAACCTGAAAGAAACAGAGCCTTCAGTCTGTCTGACTTTCCAGCGATAGTGAAATTACATTCTCTAGTGCAGTTTTTCTCACAATTCTCAAAACAAGGAGTCATCGTTCCATCTTTGGTGGAAAGACGAAAGCCTGTTTTCAGGGCACATATTGGTGAAAGCAGGCGTTGTGGTTAAAGTCAATACAGCACACTGCTTTTGCATCTTTTCCCCAGCAAGGTTTATTTTGATGCGATTTATCGCAATTTCCTCAGGAGAGAGGCGCTAATAATGTGCTGATGTCACACCGAACGCTCTCTCACTACAGATTCAGCCTTCAGCGAGGCTTTGCCTTCCCCCCCAGATCCTCATCCATCACGCAGAAACGGTAAAAGAGCACAGCTCCGTTACAGAGAGGAAATGGTGGGTAATACATCCTGAGAATGTCACCCACGCTTCATATGTTTACAACAACCTGTGTGTGTGTGTGTGTGTGTGTGTGTGTGTGTGTGTGTGTGTGTGTGTGTGTGTGTGTGTGTGAGTGTGTGTGTGAGTGTGTGTATGTGTGTGTGTGTGTGTTTGTGTGTGTGTGTGTGAGTGTGTCTTTCTCCGGGCTTGGCATTCCACTGTCTCAATGCGCTGATTCCATCTGTAAGCCGCGATAAGGCAGGAACAATGGGATAGATTAACTGATGGCATTGATTACACACAGATCCCATACACCAAACGTGAATGAAGGGAAGAAGAGATGAATGGAGGGAGGAGTGAATGGAAAGATGGATGGATGGATGGTGAGGGTTAGTCAGTTGCCAGTCCTAACTTTATTACAAGTGGTTTTTTTTCAGCCTCAGGCTATTAACTCTGACATCTTAACCGTGTGTCTGACATTTTGTAGAATCACTTCCTAGCATCATAACTGTGACATCATAACCGTGTGTCTGACATTTTGTAGAATCACTTCCTAGCATCATAACTGTGACATCATAACCGTGTGTTTGACATTTTGTAGAATCACTTCCTAGCATCATAACTGTGACATCATAACCGTGCTCCTGACCTTGACTTTTTCACTCCGATGTTTAGCTGGTACAGAAAGACTTAAAGAGCGTGTGATTGGTTGAGGTAGTTTGCCCACTCTGGTCTCAGATGGTGATTGGTCAACAAGCATTCCTAGCCATGCTGGATATTTAAGGCATGGCTAAGTGGAATCCTCCTACGTGGCTGTAATGTAACAGCTCTAGCATAAACATCCATGATATGGAGCACTATGAGCAGTCAAGCGTAATTAAAGTGGAAACTTTAAAATGTCCTCCAGTCTCCTTGTCTCAGTGTTTAGATCCTCAAAGTCAGCTCTCTAGTATTTCACTCATAAGTGCACAGAAAAGAAAAAACTCATTCACTTCAGAACAACACGCAGAGGTCGACATGATTTAAGATTCTGCGTGAATGCTAGCTCGCAGTTCTGAAATGGAGTTCTCATTGCTTTGGGACTGAATGACTAAAGGTATACCTTACAGTCCATTAAAGTTTTTGATTTAAAATGGACTTGTCCTCGTTTTCAGAGTCTGTAAAGATATGTCTGGATGAATCTATATTACAAAAGTGATATGGAGCTCAAACCCATGATAATTGGGCTGTTGCATGGTATTGTATTAGACACATGGCATATGGCAAATGTAGATTATCCTGCTTCCTGTCCTGACCTGACAATCTTGAGCAAAGATCATGTAACCAAAGATGGTCTACAGATTAAAATAAGCTGCCATGCTAACGACACTGCCACTGGAAACAATAGGGATGAGTTCTTAGCAGAAGTTAAATAAATTAATTAATGTGATCCAATTGCGCACCTGGCTGAAAGTGCCACGAGGACTAAATACTGGACATTAAATATACAACTAGTGGATGCTGAACAACAGATCTTTTCCCAGACATCACAATTATAAACTGCAAGTTCACTGCGAATGCATGATAGCTTTACCATTCACCAGTTCTGTAAATTCAGCAGTTTCTGAGAAAAGTTTTTCTGTTTTCAGAGCTGTGCTCTAACAGCACTCTGACTTCCTGCTGTAGCCCGTAAAAAGGCAGCTTGGACTTCCTCTGGTTCTAAGACCACGCCCCCACCTCCACCACAGAGACGGAGTGAGTCAGATTATCAGTGAGGAGGAAACACCTGTGAACCTGTGCGAATGATTCACTTTGCACCTCTGTTGAGAACCAGCTCCGCCCGGCACCATATGAGACCAGACAGGGACGACAGCAGCCCTGCAGGACCAGAGCGGATGAATCACACGAATCAGGCACAAAATGGAGTGAGTCACCCCGAGTCTCTCTCTCCACATTATATTTTATTTAAAGGAAGATGAAGAGGACTTTGTTGAAGAGATCCCTTTTCATGGGCAAATAAAGGAGACGTAAAAGTCAAAATGTCTCCCTGGCTCTCTCTCTATCTCTTTCTCTCTTTTTTTTCTTCTTTCTTTTTCTCTCTCTCTCTCTCCTGAGTCCACAGCTTTTTCTCTGTCATCCTGGCTTGTTGGATGAAACCGAACCCTGCGCTGGATACTGCACAGAGAAGTGTATTTATACCTCAGCCGAATATATCTGGCTGTTCCAGAAAGAGACGCGTTCTGCAGCGATTTTGCACGTTTCTTGTTTTTCCCTGACTCCTGTGGGATGGCTGAGCGCTCGCTGGCTGCTGACCTGCTTTCTTCAGAGGCTCGGGGGGTGCTGTTTGATTTCTGAGGAAGAAAGAGGCAGCGCTTTCCCCCGGAGACATCACATCTTTTTTTTTCTTTTTTATTTTAACAAATTTTGATCCTCTATTTTTTCCCCTTGCTCCTAATTTGAAAATAACAAACTTGTACAAAGTTGTACCGCATCAAATTCTTGATGAAGTAAATTAAAATAACGGCTCATGTATAAGAACTTAACAACACGGGATGGTTAGGTTTAAGGGTCCATGTTGATTGGATGATTAGAGTAATATTGCCATTGCAGGCAAGTGTTCACATTCATGGCTTCCTGTAGACAGTCTGTGCTCTTGAACCCTCACCCTTCCCCAGAGGGTAACCAATCATGTGCAAGTTTTTCATATTATGTGATCATGTGACTTATCCATCAGGAACCACCAGCTCTGCTTAAAGTAGTTCATCATTTATGGTAATGATCCAAATTGAAGGCACAACAGTCAAAATAGAGTTTATTGTCTTGGGTAATAGATGGCATTTTTATTTTAAAATCCACATGCCATCAAATCAAATGTGACAGCGACATTGCTGCAAATGTTATTTTGCAGTCTGCCAAGAAATGAACTTCACCTTGGCATAGATATCACAAAAACTGGGCTTTCAAATAAACAATGAGCCAGTTATTTAGTACAATGTAGTCATGTTTGTGCTCTGAACCATGGCACCATCTATCAAAATGGAGGGCGATGAGTTGAGCCGTGGATTTGTGAACGGTGCAGCGTGCAGGCGGGGCAGCCGAGGAACTCGCCGCTCCCTGGACGGTCTGGTACTCTTTCCCAGGGCCTGCGCAAAGATTCGCTCCTCTCACGTGTCCATGAAGCGTAGCCTGACAAACGACATTAGGAGCATTTCGCCCAGCCATCCATGGCGCTGCTGCATGAAGATTCGCTCGTTAAAGTTCGTGGCGAGCGTTTCGCGGAGGGGAGCTGTTCTGACTGTCATGTTCTCCACTGCGCCGGATTTCCGTAATCAGAGTTGACACGGGAGGGTTCGTGATTGACTGTCGATGCAAAAGTCTTAATAAGGCATTGTCTGGAAGGCAGTGGTTTTTCCCATCAGCCCCCACTAACGGGGGCTCCAGAGTCACCTGCTCTCCGCCCCCACAGGGGCCTGTGTGCATTCCCTCGCCCCCTCCCCATTAGACCCCCACCCCTGTGCACATTACCGCACACATCGCTGAGCTCCCTCACCATGGTGTGCCGGACCCCCAGGGCACCCGGACACGTCACGTTCTACTACCCACAATGCACTGGGCCTCGCACGCTGTTGACTGTCTCTCTCTCTCTCCGTCTCTCAATCGGGAAACTTGCTCTGAACAGGCTTCGCCGTAGAGAGAAGTAGACGCCACAGATTCCTTCAGATCTCTGCTTAGGGACTGTGGCTGCAGGTCTGAGGAATGGTGCTGTACCTAAATTGCCTCGGTAAGTATCCAGCTGTATAAATCAGAAGTGTGTTAAAATGCAAGCTGCATAAATGTAAGCTGGGTAACTCTGGATCATCTGCTAAATGGCTAATTGCCAAAATACCTAAATAACTAAATGCCTAAAGGCCTATATGACTAAATGCAAATGCCTAAATGCCTATATGACTAAATGCCTAAACGCCTATGTGACTAAATGCCTAAACACCTATATGACTAAATGCAAATGCCTAAACACCTATATGAATAAATGCCAATGCCTTAACGCCTATATGACTAAATGCCTTAACGCCTGAATATATGACTAAATGCCAATGCCTAAATGCCTATATGACTAAATGCCTAAACACTTGTATGACTAAATGCAAAAGCCTAAACGCCTATGTGACTAAATGCCTAAATACCTAAATGGACTAGGTAGGTGCTCAGCTAAAACATCCCTCCCATCATAAAACATACGGATACGTGATGATGGGACAGGACATTCAGCCCATCTGGGCTCATCGACAACCGAGACGATTTCCAGCACTGTGTCAAGCCTGGACACGATCACTCCCAGGGTCCCTCTCTCTCTCTGTGCTACATGACAAGGCAAGCTGCTCCAAATATTGACAACTCTGTGTGAAAAACACTTCCTGACATCTCCCTTTCTGCTTCCTTTCTGGTGCTATTTGGCACTACAGAACATCCATTGCCGCAGTTTTTGAATTTAGCTCACCTGTTAATTAAATCACGTTATGTTTCATGTGTAAAGGTATAGAGACAGATATCAAGGTGACAAAAATATTGAGCTGTACATGTATAGTTTATGTCTCTGTAATCTATAATAATTAATTCCTTCCAAACTCATAGTTCAAATATATCAACTCAGACCAAACATACCAATTCTGGGTTTCACTGCCTTAAGACTCAAGTGCATTGTGGGAGTATATTTGCCAAATTAATGTCCAAGAGATTGCAATGCTCATCTCATACAGGGAAAGCCTCAAACATTTTTGACATGTACCTGTTGGACCCAAATGCTGTTCCACTCCAATCCAGTTCTGATCCTGTTCCACTGTTCTAATCCTGTTCTAGTGTTCTGATCATGTTCCATTGCTCTAATCCTGTTCCACTGTTCTAGTGCTGCTTCAGCCCTGTGCTGCCTGTCTCTCTGCCTCACTTAACTGGTGATTCATCAGGAAACAGAATGGTCAGATAGAGAGAGGAGTGTGGATGTGGACTGCGTTCACAGAGAGCAGCCAACAGCATGCACTGCACTCCATCTTCAAGCAAAGCTCTGCCAAACAGCTCCCACTCCAAGCCCCGCCCATAAGTCTCCCTTAAAGGGAAGGTCACCTGTCTGTCATACACAAAGACCCGCCCTTCATTCCCACACAAAGCAAAGGTCATCTGTCTCTTACACTCAAAGCCCCACCCATAAGTCACCCACAAGGCAAAGGTCATTTGTCACTCATATTCAAAGCCCCACCCATTTCCCCAGCTCAAAGCAAAGATCATCTGTCACTCTGACTCAAAGACTCCACTCAAAGCAAAGGGGAAGTGTCATTCATAAACAAAGCTCCGCCCATTACTTCCACTCAAAGCAAAGATCACCTGCCACTCCCTCACAAAGCTCCACCCATAATAATAATTTACAAAAATGTATCCAAAGTGACTTACAGGCAATAATTGGTCAATTAATAACCAATAGATAACAAATACAATTTAAAAAACTGAAAGACGCAGTGCATTAGATGAAGCAGTAGCCAGGTGTCTTACCTCCACCAGGTGTGGCGTGGGGTTGAATCCGCACAAGTTGCAGACCTGCTGGTGGCACTGGGTGCAGGTGTTGTAGTTAGGCGGCTCTGTGCTGCCCACGTTCAGGCCTGTCTTGCACAGCGGACAGCTGCCACCCTTGGGGGCGGCCTGTTGCTGTGGGGGTGGGGCCTTTTGCTGTGGGGGTGCGGCCTGTTGCTGTGGGGGCGGGGCTCCTCCTGGTTTACCCGCTGGGCCAGGGGGCTGTTTGCTGGCGGGTGCGGCCGCGGGTTTGGCAGGGGAAGTAGGGGGCGCAGACCCCTGGGTGGGGTCCACAGATATCAGGGTGCTGGCCTGGTTTAGCAGGGATGCCCCGAAACCGAACAGCTTCCCGAAGGGCTGGTCCTGGGGAGGTGGGGGCTGCTTGGAGGGGGAGCTGCCCGCACTGCGGGTGTGGTCCTGACGGCCGGGGGTGGGGCGCGACAGGTCCGGCTGGGAAGGGGCCTTGGACAGTGGGAGGGCGCCCCCTGGTGGCTGGGGTATGCGCTGGTCTGGCCGTTGCTGGGCAGCGCCCCAGTGGTCCAGCCTGTTTCTGCGGGCCAGGGGAGGCCTGGGGTGTGGGCTGTGCTGGGGGCGGGGCCTTGGGCTCTGTAGGGGGTGGGGCCTGGAGATCGGGGAGCTGCTGTTGGCTCTTGGAGCGCGGTGTGGGCGTGGTCATATCCATTCCCAGAGCTCTCTGCATCTGGCAGTTCAGACACAGCCACTCTTGCACCTGCAATGACAAACACACACACACCTCTTAAAGCACACACCAGCAACACACACGTACACGCACATACACACCTGTCAGACCACACACCTGCAACATACTTACACATGCAAACCTGTTAGATCACACACCTAGAACACAAACACCTGTTGCAAACAGTCACATGAAAACACACACACACACACACGCACACGCACACGCACACGCACACACACACACACACACACACACACACACAGTTATTCTGAAATCTCCTGCACCTGCAGACCCTTCTAGGTTAGAATAGAAAGCTGTAGCTTTGTATTGGCATTGTTTTACATACAGATATGTTTGTATTTTTTATGGTTCTATGTGCTCAGTACAGTATAGTGTCTCTGTGCTGGCCTGTACTCTGTTTTCTGCACTTCTCTGTCTGTGCTTCTCTATGTCTGCACCATGCTGTCTGTACTGCTCTATGTCTGCACCATGCTGACTGTGCTGCTCTATGTCTGTGCCACGCTGTCTGTGCCTCTCTATGTCTGTGCCATGCTGTCTGTGCTGCTCTATGTCTGTTCCATGCTGTCTGTGCTGCTCTATGTCTGTGTCATGCTGTCTGTGCTTCTTGATGTCTGTGCTGCGCTGCCTGTACCTCTCTATGTCTGTGCTGGGCTGTCTGTGCCTCTCAGTGTCAGTGATGGGCTGTCTGTGCCTCTCAGTGTCAGTGCTGGGCTGTCTGTGCCTCTCAGTGTCAGTGCTGTGCTGTGCGCAGAGAGTGGATGTGTCAGGCCGTGCCTGAATGGTCGCAAAAGCCTGCAGTTCTAATTGCAGCATGCTGCCTGTTCACAGCAAACCGCAGGGGATCTGCAGTCCTTAAATGACAGCAGGAGGGAGCAGAACGGCGAGGACCACATACACACGGGGACAGCTCAACCAAGTATACGAGAATCTAATAAATGCAAATAAATGTGAATACAAAATACCTAATCTAAATCAAATAATTATGAGTCAAATTAATAAACCATAAAACCAAAATAAACATGAAGTCAATGAATATACTCTGTATATCTCTATATTTCAAAGAATAAATATGACTGCAATGAATACATAATCTAACCAAATAAATATGAATCCTGTATCTTACAGTACATTTATGGGCCCCAGTAGATAGGTTTAGATGACTAATAGAGTCAGTGCCTGGTTATCAGTGTGAGAAATGGTACTGGAAGTCATTTAATAAACCTACAACATATGATTAAGTGGCAACAGTGAAATAGTAAATAAAAACATTATCTAATGAAAAAAATATGAATCAATAAATATAGCATGTACGAAAGTGTATGTGAAGTGGCTGATTGTGACAGTGATTCTCACAGTCTGCTGTAGTAGTAAAGTGAGAACTACAGTGAAGCAGAGCAGCATAGTGTATCAGAGGGAGAATAAGGTAGTAAGTGCCAAAGTATAATAGTAAATAAACACAGGCATGCATCACTTAACGTCCACGATACGTTCTGTGAAACAGGATGTTAATTGATTTGGACATTGTGTAAACACCATTTTAACAAAGCTATATGGAATACTGCAGTGTACCTGTATTAACTAAATACCCAACATACTGTACACGTACTGTATTCCAGCTAATGTATCTGTCAGGGTAATATATGGGTTAAATAGGTTACATCCTCTACATCCCGTTCTCGTCCCGTTCATCGGCATTTCTGGACTCTTTTATAACCTTATGGGATGTATATGCGGTCGGACGCTGCCGGAATGGACGTGATGCGGTGCATACCTGTACACCAAAAACAGGCAGAGCTGCCACTGTACCGCTGGTATGAACCAATCATATTTTTTTGTAAAGAACAAGAACCTTTTGATTGGTTGAAATAAGTCAGAATTAGACATGATGCCTTGCTTAACCTTGCCTCTTTTTGGCCCTCATGATGCCTTGCTTAACCTTGCCTCTTTTTGGCCCTCATGATGCCTTGCTTAACCTTGCCTCTTTTTGGCCCTCATGATGCCTTGCTTAACCTTGCCTCTTTTTGGCCCTCATGATGCCTTGCTTAACCTTGCCTCTTTTTGGCCCTCATGATGCCTCGCTTAACCTTGCCTCTTTTTGGCCCTCATGATGCCTTGCTTAACCTTGCCTCTTTTTGGCCCTCATGATGCCTTGCTTAACCTTGCCTCTTTTTGGCCCTCATGCCTCGCTTAACCTTGCCTCTTTTTGGCCCTCATGATGCCTTGCTTAACCTTGCCTCTTTTTGGCCCTCATGATGCCTTGCTTAACCTTGCCTCTTTTTGGCCCTCATGATGCCTTGCTTAACCTTGCCTCTTTTTGGCCCTCATGATGCCTTGCTTAACCTTGCCTCTTTTTGGCCCTCATGATGCCTCGCTTAACCTTGCCTCTTTTTGGCCCTTATGATGCCTCGCTTAACCTTGCCTCTTTTTGGCCCTCATGATGCCTCGCTTAACCTTGCCTCTTTTTGGCCCTCATGATGCCTTGCTTAACCTTGCCTCTTTTTGGCCCTCATGATGCCTCGCTTAACCTTGCCTCTTTTTGGCCCTCATGATGCCTTGCTTAACCTTGCCTTTTTGGCCCTCATGATGCCTTGCTTAACCTTGCCTCTTTTTGGCCCTCATGATGCCTCGCTTAACCTTGCCTCTTTTTGGCCCTCATGATGCCTTGCTTAACCTTGCCTCTTTTTGGCCCTCATGATGCCTCGCTTAACCTTGCCTCTTTGGCCCTCATGATGCCTTGCTTAACCTTGCCTCTTTTTGGCCCTCATGATGCCTTGCTTAACCTTGCCTCTTTTTGGCCCTCATGATGCCTTGCTTAACCTTGCCTCTGAGCACCGCGGCCCCCCTTCACTGCTACAGGTACATCTTTGTTAGATCATTGTAATTTTCTGCAAACAATAAAAGTCACCTGATTCACATGAGCCAGGGAATCCTTTTTAATTGTTATTCAAAGTTCATGTTAGTGCAGTCTTGTTCATATTAGCACAGATTAGCCCCGGCAGGTTTGGATTCACACAGAAATGTTTACATTGCTGTAAATTAGCAAAGGCACATTCATCTTAGCATTTATTAGCAGCACAAATGAAAAGCAGTCAAAACATGGATGCACTTGTGCATCACCCAGTAAATAATGAACGACTAATTAACCGTTGTGCTGTACAGACCCAATGTGAGGCCTGTCTCTGCTGTGTTGTGTTGGGAGCTGCAGTGAATGTTTTAACTGAATGGATGCAAACAACATATTTGTTACAGAAACACAAGCACATCCTCCCAAATGCTGAAATGTGGGTTCCACCGCAAGGCACAGGCAGACGAAATGAAAATTAATTCAGGAGGGACAGTCATGCTGCTGACATTCCAGGAAAGTGCATTAGTGCATCTGAAGTACGTTTAAAGAGTTCTGGGCGAGTCAGATCTCCCTCAGATCGCATCTCCTCAAACCGCACAGCACTGCCGTCCAGAACCCACCAATAAAGACATAACATCCCTGCAGTCCGCAAGACCGTCTATCATTCTGCCATTTCACTGGGTCAGTGGCCAATCACAGCCACATTCCGGTCAGCTATTATGTAGGCCAATCAGCTTCTAAGACTGATGTGAAGGACCAATCCTGTCCTGCGGTGTGTCTCTGAACTGAGATCAGCTCTCCTCCAGGCAATGCTGTCACTGCCGGAGCATGATTCAGGATCCGCCCGCATTGGGAAGGAGCAGGAACGGCCGGGAAGCTTCAGGACACACCCTGGATATGGGACTGGCTGAGGGGGTGTGTGGCAGCTGTAACCGTGCTGCTGGCACCAGCAGGGTTAATAGTGCACACACACACCTGGGTGCTGACTCACACTACAAGAGTGCCTGCTATTAACAAACATACAGAGAGCAAAGACACACAGGCATGACCAAAAACACACAGAGCAAAGAGACACACCGTCATTATCAAACACACACAGAGCAAAGAGACACAGTCAACACCAAACACACACAGAGCAAAGAGACACACAGTCAATACCAAACACACACAGAGCAAAGAGACACAGTCAATACCAAACACACAGAGCAAAGAGACACAGTCAATACCAAACACACCCAGAGCAAAGACACACTGTCAATACCAAACACACACAGAGCAAAGAGACACAGTCAATACCAAACACACCCAGAGCAAAGACACACTGTCAATACCAAACACACCAGAGCAAAGAGACACTGTCAATACAAACACACAGAGCAAAGACACAGTCAATACCAAACACACCCAGAGCAAAGACACACTGTCATTACCAAACACACCCAGAGCAAAGAGACACAGTCAATACCAAACACACACAGAGCAAAGACACACTGTCAATACCAAACACACCCAGAGCAAAGACACACTGTCAATACCAAACACACACAGAGCAAAGAGACACAGTCGATACCAAACACACCCAGAGCAAAGACACACTGTCAATACCAAACACACACAGAGCAAAGAGACACAGTCAATACCAAACACACAGAGCAAAGACACACTGTCAATACCAAACACACACAGAGCAAAGAGACACAGTCAATACCAAACACACCCAGAGCAAAGACACACTGTCATTATGAAACACACACAGAGCAAAGAGACACAGTCAATACCAAACACACACAGAGCAAAGACACACTGTCAATACCAAACACACACAGAGCAAACACACACTGTCAATACCAAACACACACAGAGCAAACACACACTGTCATTATCAAACACACCCAGAGCAAAGGGACACACTGCCATCACCAAACGCCCGAGTAAAGAGACAAACTCTGAGTGCGCCTTGCCACTGCTGGGAGTTAGAGGAAGGGGGGGCTGCACAGGTGTCTCGCAGTCTGTGACAGCGTTAGTGGGGTGCCAGCTGTTCCCGTGTGAAATATTAATGGAGCTGGGCGAACGGGCATGCCGCCGCCACACCGTTAGCTTTCAGAGTCACACAGATGTCGGAGGCAAAGACCGAACGCCGCGCCACCACATCTAGCATAGCCCTCCCTCTTTCTCAACAGGGCTCACAGCAAAGACAGAACAACACCAGGAGCACAAAGTCACACGTTTCAGTGCCTAAACCAACGTCTCTAATGTAAACACCCAATCTCAGAAAACAAAACAGACCGTGTCTTATCACCACTCTCCGTTTGCTAGCAAATGAATGCCTGTCTCCAATTAAGGCCTGGTAAAAACAATTGCTTTGGTTGCCGTAGATAAAAAAACACATAAAAACCATTATATTAATGCTGATAGTTATCAGTGTGTCAGATATGCATATTTTAAGATTTTGCGGCTGCATGTGCTGAATATGCTGAATGTTATAGCATAAATTTGTGGCATATTCCAGCATACTTCTCTCAGATTAATGTGCAGCTGTGGCAAAGCAAAAATACATTTGTCTGTTGAGGCAAATAAGTGCTTGGGCTACTATTGGAGGTTTAAAACAGGCAGGCTCTGCCAGAGACGCTCTGTACTACAGACTGTGGAGCAGTGGCACCCCCTGATATTTTCACTGGGGGCCAGGTGGGGCCACTGAAAATCTTGGAGCGGCACACCAAAACAAAAAGCCATAACTGAATTTCAGGAATGCTATTATGCTGTTGTAGTGTATAGGCTAGTTGAAAATTAGCAGGGGGAGGGGGCAGGGGGGGCCAGAGATTGTATCAGGGTGGCCATGGCCTCCACTGCCCCCTCCCTCCCTCCCCGGCGGCGCCATTGCTGTGAGAGTGAGCGGCAGTGCCCTGTCCAGGTGATTAGCGGTCTGTGATAATTGATGTCCAACCAATTAAACAGCTGCTTCTGTCCCTTCTGTGAGAGCCATTAGCCTTGAGCCTTGAGCAATTAGCCGTCGTCTATGATCCATTAGTCGTTAGCCATTAGCCAACGCACACAGCGGTGAGGCGCGAGAGAAGGAGCACAGCCTGAGGGCAGCGGTGTGGAGTGGCGGTCAGAGAGCTGGATTCAGCCCCAAAGAGGGAGCCAGTTTTCAGTTGCAGGAGATATTTACCCCTATTTAATGCCTTTTTAAGGTGTTGTTCATTCTTATTGTCGTACAACTTCATTTTTTTTTGGATATCTATAAATTATTCAAGTTGCAATGCTTGAAAATTAAATAAAAAGGCTTTTGTCCTCATTGGCTTGCAGTTCGGTTTACTGAAACTACAAACTCATGTAATGCATTTCTTTCCCTCCAGCCCACAACAATATGAAAAACATGCATTGGAGTCTGGGAAAATGAGGCATTTCAAGTCCCAAATCAATTTCCAAACTTAAAGACAAAAGTGGCTATCTGAGCTTGTTCACTTCCTTCTCTTCCTTTGCCTCACTTTCATGAAATTCTCGACAAACACATAATTTGTTGGATCTAGACAAAATTGTTAAAATAGCGATTTTTCTGGCATGCGCAGATGACGGAGAGATGGCCAGAAAAATTGTCTTTTACTTAAAGGTGAAGCTAGCCTCTGAATTAGCCTGGAATTGGTTACACATACCCTTTACAGCTCATTTTACAGCACCTGAGATAAAGCCACCCTCTGAGTGAGTGAGTCATTCCCTTCCCTCTTTGAAAAACGCTTTGATCAGAGAAGTGTGAAACAAAAAGATTTTGCTCATTTAGAAAAGAAAAAAGACAGCAAAAAAAACTAACCGCTAAAGAGACAATTATACTGAAACCAAATGCTCCACTTTAATTTTGTTTACTTTCAAAAATGTCTCACCCCTTACGAATTCAGAATGCCAAATTTTATATGGAGCCTGAGGGAGTCACCCTCTTGCTGTACAAATGCCACTTCTGCAAGAACAACAGCGCTCAGCCTCGGCTCTGTGTGAGCTCCGTCTGTCATACTGCTGTTCTCCTCTGCAGATACACACACACAGGCGTGCATACAAAGCACTGCATGCACATACAGCACACACATAGATACTTACATACATAACTATACCATTGTATATAAACACACACACACATGCACACACTCATCCAATACACATACAGCACACACATAGATACTTACATTCATACCTATACCAATTTATATAAACACACACACACATGCACACACTCATCCAATACACATACAGCACACACATAGATACTTACATTCATACCTATACCAATTTATATAAACACACACACACATGCACACACTCATCCAATACACATACAGCACACACATAGATACTTACATACATACCTATACCAATTTATATAAACACACACATGTGCACACACTCACCCAATACACATACAGCACACACATAGATACTTACATACATACCTATACCAATTTATATAAACACACACATGCACACACTCATCCAATACACATACAGCACACACATAGATACTTACATACATACCTATACCAATTTATATAAACACACACATGTGCACACACTCACCCAATACACATACAGCACACACATAGATACTTACATACATACCTATACCAATTTATATAAACACACACACACATGCACACACTCATCCAATACACATACAGCACACACATAGATACTTACATACATACCTATACCAATTTATATAAACACACACACACATGCACACACTCATCCAATACACATACAGCACACACATAGATACTTACATACATACCTATACCAATTTATATAAACACACACATGTGCACACACTCATCCAATACACATACAGCACACACATAGATACTTACATACATACCTATACCAATTTATATATCACCCAATACACATACAGCACACACATAGATACTTACATACATACCTATACCAATTTATATAAACACACACATGCACACACTCATCCAATACACATACAGCACACACATAGATACTTACATACATAACTATACCAATTTATATAAACACACACACACATGCACACACTCATCCAATACACATACAGCACACACATAGATACTTACATACATAACTATACCAATTTATATAAAACACACACACATGCACACACTCATCCAATACACATACAGCACACACATAGATACTTACATACATAACTATACCAATTTATATAAACACACACATGTGCACACACTCACCCAATACACATACAGCACACACATAGATACTTACATACATACCTATACCAATTTATATAAACACACACATGCACACACTCATCCAATACACATACAGCACACACATAGATACTTACATACATAACTATACCAATTTATATAAACACACACATGTGCACACACTCACCCAATACACATACAGCACACACATAGATACTTACATACATAACTATACCAATTTATATAAACACACACATGCACACACTCATCCAATACACATACAGCACACACATAGATACTTACATACATAACTATACCAATTTATATAAACACACACACACATGCACACACTCATCCAATACACATACAGCACACACATAGATACTTACATACATACCTATACCAATTTATATAAACACACACATGTGCACACACTCACCCAATACACATACAGCACACACATAGATACTTACATACATACCTATACCAATTTATATAAACACACACATGCACACACTCATCCAATACACATACAGCACACACATAGATACTTACATACATAACTATACCAATTTATATAAACACACACACACATGCACACACTCATCCAATACACATACAGCACACACATAGATACTTACATACATAACTATACCAATTTATATAAACACACACATGCACACACTCATCCAATACACATACAGCACACACATAGATACTTACATACATAACTATACCAATTTATATAAACACACACACACATGCACACACTCATCCAATACACATACAGCACACACATAGATACTTACATACATAACTATACCAATTTATATAAACACACACACACACACACGTGCGCACACTCACCCAATACACATACAGCACACACATAGATACTTACATACATACCTATACCAATTTATATAAACACACACACACACACGTGTGCACACACTCACCCAATAAACATAACACTCCACACATAAAAACTCACACACTCATACACATATGTCTAAAACAAACTCTGACAGCATAGTTATGAATATACCGCTACACATCCAGACACAAACATCCATACGGTTCAGATCCATCAATGTCTGCCATCGACATATCTATCAACCCGCTGCATGATAGATATATTTACATTGCAGGACTGTAGGGCTGTTAAATACTTACCTAGCACCCTCGAAAAACTGTGTTCTAGTTTTAGGAATCTTTAAGTTAAAATGAAGCAGTGATTTCTGCCTCATTTCAGATGGAAATAGGGGGACGGGGGGACGCAGAGTTTGGAAATGCCTCAGGCCAATGTCCTGAAAAAATGTGTGAATCAGCTGTCTTGTCCTCAATGGGCGTCTGTATTTTGGCAGATAGGAATACAATGAGGGTAATCATAACTCAGCGAGCCCGACACAGCCCCATAGCTGCAGAACATCATCAATTTACTCAGAGACAATGCCACTCACTGCTGGAGCAAGGCATTCTGGGTAATGCTCTCTCTCTCTCTCTCTTTCGCTCTGATGGATTCTGGGAAATGTCATGTCGCAGTAATGTGCTCTTAGCACTGGGGTGTGTCCCAATACTCAAAAAAGTGGCATACTCATTTCTTCCACTGCCACCTCATCTCCTCTCTCCCTCCAATGTACTATTGGTAATGGAAGAATGGAACACATATTTTTGGGTATTGAGACGCACCCCTGATCTCTCTACCAGAAATGAATTCTGGGTAATGCTCTTTCTTTTGCTGTGATGGATTCTGGGTAATGCTGTTTCTCTTGCTGTGATGGATTCTGGGTAATGCTCTTTCTCTTTTGCTGTGATGGATTCTGGGTAATGCTCTTTCTCTGTTGCTGTGGTGGATTCTGGGTAATGCTCAATCTCTTGCTGTGGTGGATTCTGGGTAATGCTCATTCTCTTGCTGTGGTTGATTCTGGGTAATGCTCAATCTCTTGCTGTGGTGGATTCTGGGTAATGCTTTCTGTCTTGCAGTGATGGACTGTGGGTAATATTTTCTGCTGCACAAATACACTCTGAGTACTGATCACTCACGCAGAAGCCAGAAATGAATTTTGGGTAATGTTCTTTTTTCCACAGCGATGGATTCTGAGTAAGGTCCTCTCCTTTTTTTACGCTGATACAAAGAATAGCACAAAACTATAATACAGAAAAGGAAAAGAAAAATGAACAACACAGCCGGAGGATAAAAGAGTTCAAAACACGTGAAATGAGCTCGAAAGTTCCATGCATTTTCTCTTAATTCTTTGGCCTAAAGTAGATTACATTTTGAATAGTTATTTTACATTTCATGTTATCAATAAATAAAATTTTGCGGACAAAATGACCAGAATAAAAATATATTGAGTATCAGATCTGGAAGTGAGACAAAACATTAAACAAGATAGGATTATCATATCTCCGATAAATTTTTGTCTGCTGATTTTTTGGCTCATAGCGATTTTTACGACATATGTTTAAATCATATTGTTGTGTCTCCTGCAGTGATGCCCTCTGGGTACTGGTCCCTCTGTCGAAGCCTGCATGAGACACACTAAATCACCAGCAAGATCCAACAATCTGCTGTCTTTCCTGCCCTTGATGAGGAACACAGTGAAGCTCTGCTCTCTACAACTGTATTCATGAATATTCATGAGTCTTAGGATCAAAAATAATGCCCATAAATCAAGTAAAACTTTCTCTGCTAATGAATATTCATGAGCAGCTGCCTTCAACAGAACAGTCGATTTTCCAACAGCATAGGGCCAGAACTTTGAACAGGAAGTACTGACACTCCGATATCTCTTTTGTGATAAAGTATCTCTGCACTATGTGATTACAAGAGATTCATTTCATGGTGGGTTAAATGGAGCAGTGCTTAAGTCTGTACAAGACAAAACTGCAAGTGGCAAAGTCAATGAAGGCGGCCCTCGTGTTCCTGAATTGACCTAACAGCAGCAGTGCTCCCAACTTGCCCCTTTAAGTAAAAGCAGCCCTGACTGGCTCAAACAGTAACAGTGCTCCTGATTGGCTGATTCAGTAAAGGCAGCTCTGACTGGCTCAAACAGTAACAGTGCTCCTGATTGGCTCATTCAGTAAAGGCAGCTCTGACTGGCTCAAACAGTAACAGTGCTCCTGATTGGCTCATTCAGTAAAGGCAGCCCTGACTGGCTCAAACAGTAACAGTGCTCCTGATTGGCTCATTCAGTAAAGGCAGCCCTGACTGGCTCAAACAGTAACAGTGCTCCTGATTGGCTCATTCAGTAAAGCCAGCTCTGACTGGCTCAAACAGTAACAGTGCTCCTGATTTGTTAAATCAGTACAAGTACCCGAGTGGTTCAGTCAGCAAAAGTGCTAAATGCCCTTGCTACCAACAGATGCTGCGCCCAACAGCCCTTAGTTTGCTGCTTCAAGGCAGGGCTATGTCATTAGCCAAATATGATTGGAAGTCGCAAAAGCTTCTGGACATAACTTTCATTGTCTTTTCTAGGATGGACGTGGTTGATGTCATCTCCAACTCTTCAATCTACAACAGATACAATCTGAAACATCTGTTTCAGATTGTATCAGCTCTGAAAATGAATAACTAAAAATATGAATTTGTTTCATTAGCACAGACTCGACCAGGCCAGTGAATCAGCTCTGAGAAGAATCACCAAAAAGAACCATTTTTTTCCCTTACCACAGACTCGACCAGGCCAGTGGATCAGCTCTGAAACGAATCACTAAAAAGAATCATTTGTGTCATGGACTGCATACCGTGAGTGTTACAAGTTACTCGAGTCGGTCTCCATGCCAGTTGGCAAGTGTTGGAGTCAGGAGGCAACATTTGGGTAAGACAGTGTGTGAGTCCCTAAGTGCTAGTGTGTCAGTTGGTCAGTGCGCGCATGTGTGTGTGTGTGTGTGTGTGTGTGTGTGTGTGTGTGTGTGTGTGTGTGCGTGTGTGTGTGCCTGGCCAGCAAAGCCCCACCTCAGATACAGGCATTGACAACCTTACACATAAATGATGCAGCAGGGAAAGGCATCAAGGATCCGTGTCAGCTTAAGAACTGCCGAACCCTGTGATAATTCACAGCCGTTTGCTAATCCATCTGCCAGTCACAGGAAGAATGGAAACCACACTCCCACAGTGCCTCCATTTCACTTCGCTTTCCACTGACAAATCTACATTCATACCGCCAAGCCATTCACACGTTCCGAGGGGAAAAAAAAGAACAAGAAAAACCTTCATACAATATAATGTAAGATTATGAACGTAAGATAATCTCTCTGTCTCTCTGGCTCTCTCTCTCTCCCGCTCTTGCATTCTCTCTCTCTGTGATTAAGTAGAGGCATGAGTCAGACTTTATTTCATGGGGGGGGGGCGCTTTATATTAATCAAGTCTATAAACGACTCCCACCACACAACCCCCAAAACTATCACAATTACTATTATGATTATTATAACTAAATCCATTATTCCAAACACTGAGTGTGTATGTAAATGTTAGATTGTTATTTTACCACTCTTCCTCAGGATAGCGGAAATTGATTTTTCATTCTATCCAAATAGGGTGGGGATTCATTTTCAGGTAGGGAGGACGGAGGATTGTAAAACATATTTGGCGGTTGTCTTATGGCGCTGTGATGTTTTGGTTTTCCGTGCTGCTCAAACGGACTGCACTTTGCTCTCAGGGGGAACTGCTAAACGCGGTCACTGCAAGACTGTCAGTGTGTGGTCTTTTCCATTGTAAGGGGGTGATTACCACTCTCTCACGCTCTCCCCCTCCCTTCCAATCTCTCTCTCTCTCTCTCTCTCTCTCTCTCTCTCTCTCTCTCTCTCTCCCTCCCTCTCTCTCTCTCTCTCTCACTCACTCTCTCTCTCTCTCACACTCCCTCCCCTCTCTCTCTCTCTCTCTCTCTCTCTCTCCCCCCATCTCAGCGGGTGCTGACAGGCAGATCTGTTTTCCTCCTGGCCGTGGTGAGTAAGCTGGCAGTGCCCCGTGCCAGAGAGAGGCCCGGGTGAGTGCCAGCTCTGAGTGCGGGCATGCGGCACTAACCCCCTCCACGAGAGCCCAGGGCACAGCGCCACCCATCTGCCAGAACTCGGGCCTGCTGCTCACCAGAACATCATAACCCCACGGTTCATAACCCGGTAATAGTCTCAAACTAAAGACCAGAAAACTGCCTCACTCTCAAACTATAGACCAGAACACTGTCTCACTCTCAACCTAAAGACCAGAACACTGTCTCGCTCTCAACCTAAAGATCAGAACACTGTCTCACTCTCAACCTATAGACCACAACACTGTCTCACTCTCAACCTAAAAACCAGAACACTGTCTCACTCTCAACCTAAAGACCAGAACACTGTCTCACTCTCAACCTAAAGACAAGAACACCGTCTCACTATCAGCCTATAGACCAGAACACTGTCTCATTCTCAACCTAAAGTCAAGAACACTGTCTCACTCTCAACCTATAGACCACAACACTGTCTCACTCTCAACCTAAAAACCAGAACACTGTCTCACTCTCAACCTATAGACCAGAACACTGTCTCACTCTCAACCTATAGACCCCAACACTGTCTCACTCTCAACCTATAGACCACAACACTGTCTCACTCTCAACCTAAAAACCAGAACACTGTCTCACTCTCAACCTAAAGATCAGAACACTGTCTCACTTTCAACCTATAGACCCCAACACTGTCTCACTCTCAACCTAAAGACAAGAACACTGTCTCACTCTCAACCTAAAGACAAGAACACTGTCTCACTCTCAACCTATAGACCACAACACTGTCTCACTCTCAACCTAAAGACCAGAACACTGTCTCACTCTCAACCTCAGAACACTGTCTCACTCTCAACCTAATAGAGAACACTGTCTCACTCTCAACCTAAAAGACCAGAACACTGTCTCACTCTCAACCTAAAGACCAGAACACTGTCTCACTCTCAACCTAAAGATCAGAACACTGTCTCACTCTCAACCTATAGACCCAGAACTGTCTCACTCTCAACCTAAAGACCAGAACACAGTCTCACTCTCAACCTAAAGATCAGAACACTGTCTCACTATCAACCTAAAGACAAGAACACTGTCTCACTCTCAACCTCAGAACACTGTCTCACTCTCAACCTAAATACCAGAACACTGTCTCACTCTCAACCTAAAGACCTCAACACTGTCTCACTCTCAACCTAAAGATCAGAACACTGCCTCACTCTCAACCTATAGACCAGAACACTGCCTCACTCTCAACCTAAAGACCAGAACACTGTCTCACTCTCAACCTAAAGATCAGAACACTGTCTCACTCTCAACCTATAGACCCCAACACTGTCTCACTCTCAACCTAAAGACCAGAACACTGTCTCACTCTCAACCTAAAGACCTGAACACTGTCTCACTCTCAACCTATAAACCCCAACATCATCTCACTCTCAACCTATAGACCCCAACTACACACACACACACTCACCCTCAGACACTCACAGACACACACACACAAACACACACACACACACACTCACACACACACACACACACACACACACACACACACACACACACACACACACACACACACACACACACACACACACACACACACACTCACACACATACACACACACACACACACACAAACAAACCTCCCCCAATCTGTTGGCACGTTATTGACTCACACACCAGCACAAGCTTGCCTGGAATGGATCCACTCTCGCCTCCCTCTCTCCTCACCCTCTCTCTCTCTCTCTCTCTCTCTCACTCTCTCCTCACCCTCTCTCCTTCTCTCTCTCTCTCGCTCTCTCGCTCTCCCTTCCTCCTGTGTTGCATAGAAAAATCATTCAAGGGAGAACAGCTAAATCTATAAATAGAGAACTGGCCAATAAGAAATCAGATCCACCCTCAAAGGGAGAAAGGTTAGGCTGCGTCTGTCAGTTCATCTCAGCACTGACACAAGTGCTCTGGTTAAACAGAAAGAGAGAGCGACAGAGAGAGAGAGAGAGCGGTCTGCAGGAACAGGGTCTGTTTGTGGTTATAAACGGTTTCCTTTATGACCTCCTATAGGATCATCCTGAGGCATCTCATATCGCACATAAGGGAAGCGTCCCAAAGGGCAGTGAATGGATCTACACTCCTATAACTCACTGTGAAACACACTGGATTCTTACTCTGTGGAATGCACTGTGCGCATGCTCTGAATCACACCAAATACTCATTTGGGAATCATGCTGAATACTCTGTCTTTATCACGCTAAATGCTCACTCTATTCCGTGCTGAATACTCTGTCTTTATCACGCTAAATGCTCACTCTATTCCATGCTGAATACTCACTCTTAGTCAAACTGAACTCTCACTCTGAAACTCACGAACGCTCACTTTGAATCATGCTGAATAATCACACTCACAATAAATTGCACACTCACTCTGAATCAAACTGACCACAAAAAAGCACTCTGAACACTGACTCTGAATCACACCAAAAACTCACTGTGAAACACTCAGAATATGCAGTGTGAATAAGAATGATAGCTTTTTTTTGTTGCATGTTCTTGTTCAATCTATTTGTTTTCTTGTGAGAATAATGTTATCTCACACGAGGCACGTAGCACAGAATTATCAGGATACTAGGACTCTGAAGGGGCTTAAATCCACCCAGTGGAATCAGAGGTGTTGTTTTGGAGCTGCCATGATAAACGCTTCATTAAACTGCCAGACAGGCAGGCCAGTCATTTCATTTTGAAATTTAATTCAAAGCTCTTATTGACAATCTGAAAAAAACAAAACAAAAAAAAAACGCTAGGTTAATTTCCTATAATTAGATACTCAATGCGTCTTGACAATATGCAGATGCACCAGACACAAAGATACTGCAAAGGAATCAGAGATATCCCCACCATATTTTTTATGAGCCTTAATGATTATCTCTAATTTATTT